>JAOTNS010000201.1:0-142079 GCA_028476615.1 Culter alburnus
AAATCGTGACCCCGCCAAGATTCTGCTTCTCTTTCCTTGTGGCGGACCGGTTCAGTGATGACCTTGTCGTCGCATCCCGCACATGTTGGCGCCCTGGCCGCCGTGATCTTGTCCTTGCCCCTCCCTTTTGCTCATCTAACTGGAATGATGTCATCGTCCTAAACATATTGTAACCTAAGAATTTGTTCAATAAACGTGTCCAATCATGATAAACTCGCTCTGTTTGATGACAGCTCTAGCGATTGCATAGGGAGCGTTCCCCTCGCTTTCTTTATATAATTTAATCACAGTTTAAACATATTTTAATCTACTAAGAGAAATCGTGAAGTTGAGCGTTTAGTCACTGGTTTGACCTTACTGACATAGACAAAGAACATCTGACTGTACATGAATCATTAATATCAGATCAGGAATTAGAATTAACACGGTTCCATGTTGTCGCATACTATGGGTCCTATCATAAAAGTCTGTTTGCAAAGCCTGCGCCAAATGAGATTGATTTATCAAATCTACAGTGAAATCGCAGTAAAATAAAACTCAACTGACATTCACATTTTTGAAATAAACATAGCTACCTAGCATTAGGTAATGTTTAAAGCATTAAAGGTAATGTATTTTTGTCCTGTATGGCTATAAGACCCTGCACAGACTGTGATGACGCATTTTTAACAGTCATCAATATCGTAAATCCTGCAAGTTTTTATATTTTCATTTAAAAAAAAAAAAATATGTACATTTATAACCATACTTAGTATGATGTGGAACAGCTGGACTGAGTGGCAGAAGAACCTGCTGCATGACTGGATTTAATAGGGGAAACTGCGAAAACACGAAATCTGAAAATGCTTTGTATAGTCAAATAAAATTTGTAACACTCCAGTGGGCGGGGCTAACGTTGCAATGATGAAGTAGGCGTTGATTTCTTCTGCGGAGGCGGGGTTTCACCTATAGATAGGCACATTCCAGGATCAGTCGTTTTATTTATCTTTATCTTAATTGTATCTATGCAACAACAGTGTAAAGTCTTCAATTATATAAAAATGATGCTCAGTAAAGGAGCTAAGTGATTAAATATAGTATGTTCTTTTTTTCACACTATTATGAACAATCCAGTTCCTAATATTAACCATATATAACCAATGTTCTCAGTAGCCTAAATAAGACATAGTATGTAGTTCAACTAATGTTTAAATATTTTTATACAAATTGAAAACATCAAAATCAACAAATCTGATTTAAAGGGTTAGTTCACTTCAGAATTAAAATTTCCTTATAATTTACTCAGTGGCAGCATTTCACAAAACCTATATCGCACATGTCTCTGGCCATATGACGACATTCCCAAGTAATCATATTATTTACTCACCTCCATGTCATCCAAGATGTTTATATCTTTCTTTTTTCAGTCGAATTAAGGTTAAGAAAAATATTACAGGATTTTTCTCCACATGGACTTCACTGGGGTTCAACAGGTTGAAGGTCCAAATTGCAGTTTTATTGCAGCTTCAATCTGGCATACACATGGTTTTATAATTCTGAAAACTTTTGGCATACGCGCACTTTTAGGATGAAATTTACAGAAAGTTTTATACATGAGGCCCCAGACAGCTCTCGCGGTACTTTTGAGAGAGCAAAACACAAAAGTGTAAAAATTAACACTATTTTCACTTGAGGTGAAGGACAGGAAGGGAGTTTGTGTTTGTAGACTTTTTTTTCCTTTTCTTTATATTTATAAATTCCCAGTTATATTCAGAAAGATTACTGTAGTTTTGAGTTGAGAAGAAGAATGTGTAAGGGCAAATGAAGATGGAATGATCATAGTGTGTTTGATGTTGTTCACCAGCAGAGGGCAGCATCACTGTGAATATGAGGCCCTGACAATATAAATTTAGAACTAAAACATCTGAACAAGAACCATTTCAATATGAATACAATATATACAGTGACAAGAATACATTGTGAACCCTTTAAAAAAAATATCTATATTTCTGCATTTATTATTAATAAAATTAAGTCATACTCATAGACAAACACAATCTGACTAATCTAATTGTTACGGTAGCTGGTATACAAAGCACACGACGAGGAGATATTTCACTCTAAGTCTTTACTTGTAGAGAAACAGGAATCCAAAGGAACATACACCAACTTAGCACAAACGATACCGGACAACACAAGACTAGAAACACAGGGTATATATACAAGGGACTAACAAAGGAACTAAAACAAGGTGATGGGATGATTAACAAACACAGGGGATCAAATGAACTAATCAACAGAACGGGAAACTAGGTCACAGGGGCGGACAGAAACATGAGGCTCTGTAACAGTTCGCCCCTCCCGAATAGGCGCGTCCTCACGCCGCAAGAGTCCAGAGGAGGGAGGGAGGGGTTCTGAGGAGGGCGGAGAAAACACAAACAACAAAAGAAAAGAGTCCATGGAAACTATAATGACAGTCCAAGGAGGAGTGGAGGGTGGGAGGAAGCCAGGGGAAAGCCAGGAGCAGGAAGAGCCAGATGGACCCCAGAAGCCAGCCAGGACGAGGCCCAGGGTAGAGTCGCAGGTGGGAGGAGCCAGGTGGAGTCAGCTTTGGGGCAGCGACACCCTGGGGACAACTAACGGAGATCAGCTGGAGACCCAGAGTAACTGAAGAGCCGATGAGCCCACGACGCCGATGGTCCTGGAGACCGAGGAGGAGCCATGGGGACGAGCGTCCGAGGAGGAGGCGGACGTCCAGAGGGCAGAGGCTGAGCGGTGGGACCGAGGATGTAGCGGAGCTGGAGGAAGGAGGAGCCAGGGGAGCGTAGTGCAGGCAGGTGGGGACTGACCAAGGTGGAGCCGGAAAGACGAGGGAGCAGGGAGAAGCCGTATGGCCGATGGTGTCCGGTGGAGCCGAGGGAGGGAGGAGCCAGGGTGACACCGAAGCGTCGACGGGCCGAGGTGGAGCAGGGGGCATGGAGGCTGGAAGTGGAGGCAGGGGATCCTCTTGAGTGGATGGAGCAGAGGACCTGAAGATGCTCGACATCCCACCTGGCATGTGGGAGATGTCAAGCAGCTGAAGGGCAGAGGTGATGGTGGGGCTGAGGAACTGGCTGAGAAGCTGGGTGATGGAGGAGGCGGGAGAGGGAGGTGGGTGGGCAGATGGGGAACTCAGGAGGCATAGGAGAACTGGAGAACACGGGAGAATGGTCCTCAGGGAGCTCAGGAGATTCATTAAAAACAGGGAAATCAGGGGAATGGGAAATCATCTCTCCGGAAAAATCAATTAAAATCAGCAAAAAAATGTCTTTCAGTTCCTCAGCATATTTGCCAGTGTCAGTCATTGTTTCCATCGTGGTGGTGTTGTGGGCGGAGCATTCCTCCCACCCCTCGAGCTCCACAAGCACTCCCACGATGTCAGATGATGTAACCAGCTCGCGCACCTGGTCAGAACCTTGCTGTGAGGTTGGCTCGGGGGCGATGGTACTGTCCGATCCTTTCCTCGGTCCAGGCTCATCCATCGCGGCAGGCTTGCCTCCTCGGTCTGCGGTGGGCACGTGAAACATCTCTGTTGTGACGTTCGTCGATGGTGGCTGACTGGCTTCTGGCAGTGGAGTGGGACTGGTGGTGAAGTCATCCTCCGCGGGGCCGACGGTGAAGGGTGAGTCGTTACTCACCAGCACCCACTCCACGAGTGGACCACTCCCTGGGAGGCGTGCCTGGGACCGCTCGCTAAGGCTGGAGATGTAGAACACGCAGAGCGAGCGGTCAGGATAGTGTGTGAGGCACGCCAACTCCAAAAAAATCCAAGGTGTGCGATACCGCAGTAAAGATAGTTTGCGGTTTGATATTCAGATTTCTTTTGGCTATAAATACGCATTGCGCTGTCATATACATGCAAATAATACCGAATATCGTTCTCCATGATTTGTGAATTAAGGTGACGCTGTCCTTTGGGCCGCAATCAGGTTTTCTTTTCGTAGCGACTCTTAATTTTATAATGGCTATAGCTCCAAATGTTGGACATTTAGAGGAATGAAACCGCTGTCATCTTCACCAGCTTGATCTGTGAATTTTTTCACAGCAAAGCTCTTGTCCGTAAACCCCTTGGTAAGTCCGCCAGTAAGGAATGTGAAAGAAAGGCGTTCTCATGTTTAACGTCTATACCAATAAACACGCAGACTGCTGGAATAAAAATAACATTGTTTTAGGTCGAGCTCGATTTGTGAAAACTTTCACAATAGCATTTATCTCGTGGCCGTGTTTCTCTTTGCTCTGCCCCCGTTTTTGTATAATATGGTACATACATATATTATATATATATATATATATATATCATTGGGTCAGTACATCACTTTTCTGATCTGTGAAAACTTCACAGTTCAGTACGGGTCAGCTGACCCTTCCTGGGTCACTAACATCACTATTCTGATCTGTGAAAACTTTCACAGTTGCGTTTTGGTCAGCGACCTTCCCTGGGTCACTAACATCACTATTCTGATCTGTGAAAACTTTCACAGTTGCGTTTTGGTCAGCTGACCCTTCCCTGGGTCACGTACATCACTTTTCTGATCTGTGAAAACTTTCACAGTTGCGTTTTGGTCAGCTGACCCTTCCCTGGGTCACTAATCACTATTCTGATCTGTGAAAACTTTCACAGTTGCGTTTTGGTCAGCTGACCCTTCCCTGGGTCACGTACATCACTTTTCTGATCTGTGAAAACTTTCACAGTTCAGTACGGGTCAGCTGACCCATCCCTGGGTCACTAATATCACTATTTGATCTGTGAAAAATTTCACAGTTCAGTATGGGTCAGCTGACCCTTCCCTGGGTCACTAACATCACTATTCTGATCTGTGAAAACTTTCACAGTTGCGTTTTGGTCAGCTGACCCTCTCCTGGATCACGTACATCACTTTTCTGATCTGTGAAAACTTTCACAGTTGCGTTTTGGTCAGCTGACCCTTCCCTGGGCACGTACATCACTTTTGATCTGTGAAAACTTTCACAGTTGCGTTTTGGTCAGCTGACCCTTCCCTGGGTCACGTACATCACTTTTCTGATCTGTGAAAACTTTCACAGTTCAGTACGGGTCAGCTGACCCATCCCAGGGTCACTAATATCACTATTTTGATCTGTGAAAAATTTCACAGTTCAGTATGGGTCAGCTGACCCTTCCCTGGGTCACTAACATCACTATTCTGATCTGTGAAAACTTTCACAGTTGCGTTTTGGTCAGCTGACCCTCTCCTGGATCACGTACATCACTTTTCTGATCTGTGAAAACTTTCACAGTTGCGTTTGGTCAGCTGACCCTCCTGGGTCACTACATACTTTGATCTGTGAAAACTTCACAGTTGCGTTTTGGTCAGCTGACCTTCCCTGGTCACGTACATCACTTTTCTGATCTGTGAAAATTTTCACAGTTGGTTTTGGTCAGCTGACCCTCCCGGGTTAACATCACTATTCTGATCTGTGAAAAATTCACAGTTCAGTTTTGGTCAGCGAGTCCTAGATCTGTGGTGCGTTTGGTCAGCTCCTTCCTGGGTCACGTACATCACTTTCTGATCTGTGAAAACTTTCACAGTTGCGTTTTGGTCAGCTGACTCTTCCCTGGGTCACGTACATCACTTTTCTGATCTGTGAAAAATTTCACAGTTCAGTATGGGTCAGCTGACCCTTCCTGGGTCACTAATATCACTATTCTGATCTGTGAAAATTTCACCGTTTGGTCAGCGACCCGTCAACATCACTTTCTGATCTGTGAAAACTTTCACAGTTGCGTTTTGGTCAGCTGACCCTTCCCTGGGTCACGTACAT
Source organism: Culter alburnus (assembly GCA_028476615.1). Classification (NCBI taxonomy): domain Eukaryota; kingdom Metazoa; phylum Chordata; class Actinopteri; order Cypriniformes; family Xenocyprididae; genus Culter; species Culter alburnus. The sequence goes on from JAOTNS010000201.1 coordinate 5,800, forward strand.
CACTTTTTGATCTGTGAAAACTTGACAGTCGTGGGTCAGCTGACCCCCAGGGTCACTACATCACTATTTTGATCTGTGAAAAATTTCACAGTCAGTAGGGTCAGCAGAACCTTCCTGGGTCGGGTACATCACTATTCTGATCTGTGAAACTTTCACAGTTCAGTTGGGTCAGCTGACCCTTCCCTGGGTCATGTACATCACTATTCTGATCTGTGAAAATTTTCACAGTTGCGTTTTGGTCAGCTGACCCTTTCCTGGGTCACGTACATCACTTTCTGATCTGTGAAAACTTTCACAGTTCAGTACGGGTCAGCTGACCCTCCAAGGGTCACTAATATCACTATTTGATCTGTGAAAAATTTCACAGTTCAGTATGGGTCAGCTGACCCTTCCCTGGGTCACTAACATCACTATTCTGATCTGTGAAAACTTTCACAGTTCAGTATGTGTCAGCTGACCCTTCCAGGGTCAGTAACATCACTATTTTGATCTGTGGAAACTTTCACAGTTGAGTTTTGGTCAGCTGACCCTTCCCTGGGTCATGTACATCATATTCTGATCTGTGAAAACTACAGATCAGAATGTGATGTACTGAAGGCAGCTGACCCGTACTGAACTGTGAAAGTTTTCACAGATCAGAATAGTGATGTACATGACCCAGGGAAGGGTCAGCTGACCCGTACTGAACTGTGAAAGTTTTCACAGATCAAAAGCGATGTTAGTGACCCTGGGATGGGTCAGCTGACCCGTACTGAACTGTCAAAGTTTTCACAGATCAGAATAGCAAAGTTAGTGACCCAGGGAAGGGTCAGCTGACCATACTCAACTGTGAAAGTTTTCACAGATCAGAATAGTGATGTACATGACCCAGGGAAGGGTCAGCGGACCCGTACTGAACTGTGAAAGTTTTCACAGATCAAAATAGCGATATTAGTGACCCTGGGATGGGTGAGCTGACCCATACTGAACTGTGAAAGTTTTCACAGATCAAAATAGCGATGTTAGTGACCCTGGGATGGGTCAGCTGACCCGTACTGAACTGTCAAAGTTTTCACAGATCAGAATAGCAAAGTTAGTGACCCAGGGAAGGGTCAGCTGACCAATACTCAACTGTGAAAGTTTTCACAGATCAGAATAGCAATGTTAGTGACCCAGGGAAGGGTCAGCTGACCGTACTGAACTGTGAAGTTTTCAAGATCAGAATAGTGATGTACATGACCCAGGAAGGTTCTGCTGACCTGTACTGAACTGTGAAGTTTTCACAGATCAGAATAGTGATGTACTGACCCAGGCAAGGTCAGCGGACCCGTACTGAACTGTGAAAGTTTTCACAGATCAAAATAGCGATATTAGTGACCCTGGGATGGGTCAGCTGACCCATACTGAACTGTGAAAGTTTTCACAGATCAGAATAGCGATGTAGTGACCCAGGGAAGGGTCAGCTGACCCGTACTGAACTGTGAAAGTTTTCACAGATCAGAAAAGTGATGTACATGACCCAGGGAAGGGTCAGCTTACTGAACTGTGAAAGTTTTCACAGATCAGGCGATGTTAGTGACCTGTGAAAGTTTTGATCAAAATAGTGATATTTGTGACCATATATATATATTTAAATGACCTTAAATATATATACATATATAATATAGATATAATATAGATAATATAATATAGATAAAATGCTATTGTGAAAGTTTTCACAAATCGAGCTCGACCTAAAACAATGTTATTTTATTCCAGCAGTCTGCGTGTTTATTGGTAATAGACGTTAAACATGAAGAACGCCTTTCTTTCACATTCCTTACTGGCGGACTTACCAAGGGGTTTATGGACAAGAGCTTTGCTGTGAAAAAATTCACAGATCAAGCTGGTGAAGATGACAGCGGTTTCATTCCTCTAAATGTCCAACATTTGGAGCTATAGCCATTATAAAATTAAGAGTCGCTACGAAAAAAAAACCCTGATTTCGGCCCAAAGGACAGCGTCACCTTAATTCACAAATCATGGAGAACGATATTCGGTATTATTTGCATGTCTATGACAGCGCACTGCGTATTTATAGCCAAAAGAAATCTGAATATCAAACCACAAACTATCTTTACTGCGGTGTGTGACATTCTAGGGAGCGGTCCCTCTGCTCCAGGCACAAAAGGGCAACAGCAGGGTCCATGGTGACGGGAAAAACAAGGGGAAAAAACAAACAAAAGGAAAATCGCCGCAAAACTGTTTCGGTCCGGTATTCTGTTACGGTAGCTGGTATACAAAGCACACAACAAGGAGATAGAGTGAATATAAGTCTTTACTTGTAGAGAAACAGGAATCCAAAGGAACATACACCAACTTAGCACAAACAATACCGGACAACACAAGACTTGAAACACAGGGTATATATACAAGGGACTAACAAAGGAACTAAACAAGGTGATGGGATGATTAACAAAACACAGGTGGATCAAATGAACTAATCAACAGAACGGGGAAACTAGGTCACAGGGGCGGACAGAAACATGAGGCTCTGTAACACTAATAACACAGTTATATTTTTCAGAATGATATTAAAGTCATTGAGTGATCATTGACAGGACAGTGTGTGAAACTCTGTGTGACGACTTCTCCAAAAGATAACCAGAGTCAACTATAGAAAATGAGATTAAATAAAGGAACACAAATCCTGTTACTGACAAATATGACAAAGATTGGTTAGTGTGAATGATGCCTCGATCCAAAAAGCTTTAAACATTTACATTAACTAACATTAACAAAGACTAATAAAATATATTGTTCATTGTTAGTTCATGTTAATCAATGCATTAACTAATGTTAACAAATCAAACCTTATTGTAGTGTTACAAAGACATTTCAACAAATGAAAGAACTGAAGGTATTTAAAAATTAAACAGAAGTATAATTGTAATATATAATAGTAATAAATAGGAAATGTATGATCCACACTGAGATCTGATCTCACCATCATTGAGTCTGTCTGTGATTACATGAAGAATCAGAAAAAAAAAGAAAAAAAAAAAAACGAGACAGACTAAATCCACAAGAACTGTGGCAACATCTCCAAGACACTTGAAGAAAACTTCCTGAAAAGATACAGTTCTGCAGTTCTGTGAAAAAATGCTATAAGTGAGGATGCTTTCAAAAATAATGTCATAAATAGATTTTGTTTATTCAATTCTATCAACTCAACCAAATCAATATTTGGTGTGACCACTCTTTGTGTTTAAAACAGTTTTTGTCCTGTACACTTGCAGTTTTTCAGGTAGATATGACTGTGGGGTTTTAGTGAGCATCAGCTGAAGGAAATTAAAGGTAGATTACTGTACATCTTCATGACTGTGACCAGTGTGTACAAGCTTGACAAATTATGAAAATAAAATGATTATAAAAAATGAAAGCTGAACATTAGTTTACAAATAATATGTTACTGTCTTTAGTTATTATTTTGGAATAAATGTAAAACTGCATAAAAACACTAACTTTATGAAATGAGTACTTGGTTTTAATAAATAAAACATTACATAGTGTAAAAATACAAAATAGAATTGTATTTGGACTCTTTTATGTAATATTTATGATGCACAAGCTATGAAAACCCCTTCTAATGCACAACATGGGTCAAAAATGACCCGTATTCATTTCCTATGTAATTTCAATCATGGTTGAGTGTTTCTTTGTTGAATCTTTCAAAGAAATGTATTTTATCATGCATTTATTGGTATTCCTTAAATATCTTAATTTTGATTTTCACAAATTATTGTGAAATTATTTGTTGAATTATTTTTTTTTTCTCTTTTTATAAACAAACACAGCTTTCTACATCAGTTTTACACACATGGGTCAAAAATGACCCATATAGAAACCTTTGCAAATTTTCACAAGTAGGAACATATTTACTGCAGACAACTGTTCATCCGCCACACATTTCATGTCTCAACATGGCTGCTTTTGTATATTTGATGGATGAAAGTCATATTATATTTCATATAATAGGCTATATATTATATTTCATAATTTTAATTTTTTGTCATAAACCAATGCTACTGGTCACCTTTTACATCTATCAGTGTTCCTGAAAAGTAACATTGTGAACAAGGTTTCTGTCCAACAGTGAAAATATATAATAAGTATATCGATCAGCGGTTTGATGTGTATTAGTGTTAGTGGTCCTCAACAGAACTGAGGTGATGATGACATCACTGTAAAAAAAAAAAAAGCTGAAAGTATACTTTGCGCACAGTCGAACGCAATTTAAATGTGTATGTGCAGGTTGCACATACACGGTTACAGAAATCAGGTGGAAATTATAAAAAGTTACAAAAATCTGTATGCTGACCCTCGCGTACGCATAAAAAGTGAAGTATACTTTGGCCTTTAGAAAGGTAATGACAAAAAAAAATCATTCAAAAAGAAAGGAAAAATTAAAATAAGGATTTGTTTATTGAGTAATACCTGGAATAATGAATGATGAAATTAATTTATTGTAATACATGCGATATAGAAATAACTCATTCAGGTCACTTTAGACCCATGTTGTATATGTCCAAAACTGTTACTTTTCAGGAACACTGACAGACTTAAAGGGTGACCAATTGCATTGATTTATGACAAAAAATTAAAAATTATGAAATATAGCCTAATATTAAATATAATAAGAATTACATCCATCAAATATACAATAGCCTTGTTAAGATGTGAAATGTGTGGCAGATGAACAGTTGTCTGCAGTAAATATGTTCCTACTTGCAAAAAGTTGCAAATATTAAAGATTTCTATATGGGTCATTTTTGACCCATGTGTGTAAAATTGATGTAGAAACTGTGTTTGTTTATAAAGTGAGAAAGAAAAAATAAAAATAATTTTGTAGAAAATCAAAAACAAGATATTTAAGGAATACCTGGAATAATAAATGCCAAAATACATTTCTTTCAAAGATCCAGCGAAGAAACACTCAGTCATGATTGAAATAACATAGGAAATAAATACGGGTCATTTTTGACCCATGTGTGTAAAATTGATGTAGACATACAAAAACTGTGTTTGTTTATAAAGTAAGAAAGAAAAAATGAACATAATGATTTTTGACAATCAAAAACAAGATATTTAAGGAATACCTGGAATAAATTAATGATAAAATACATTTCTTTGAAAGATTCAGCAAAGAAACACTCAACCATGATTGAAATTACATAGAATGAATACGGGTCATTTTTGACCCATGTTGTGCATTAGAAGGGTAGTGATACAAAAATTATTTTTATTCAAAAGTAAGAAAGAAAAAAAAAAATGAATGAGGATTTTGATGATCAAAAACAAGGTAATTGAGGAATACCTGGAATACTGAATGATGAAATTAATTTCTTGCAAAGATATAGAAAATAAAAACTCAGCCGGGTCATTTTTGACCCATGTTGTGCATCAAAGGGTTAACCAGGAAACAAGAGATCTCAACATTTCTGGCCAATGTGAATGAAAACATGCTTACAGGATTAGAGAACAAGTCAATAAAGCTGGAATGATTAGTGGTCTAAGCTCTGATGATAAATAGCAATTTATAGATGAGCAGCCATTGGGACTGAGAGTTTAAGGCCTTAATACTGTTGTTCAAAGAACACACATGATATAAAAAAAAAAAAAAAACTTAAAGATCGTTATGAATAATTGGACATCGCATCGCTAACATTTTTCCACTCTGTTTGTAGTTTTCAGACGGTCCCTTACGCTCCATATGGAAATATCCAGCGAATATTTAACTAAAACTAGCTTTACCGCACAATAAATTTGTCATGCTATACTGTATGCTAACATTACACGAAGTTATTGCATGTAATCAATTATTCAGGGACAAACGCACAAAACGTGCACCGCCGTAACACGTATGAGTTTGAGCTCGAGCACGTGACGTCATCATCGCTCGCGTCACAAGTAAAAAGTAAAAGTAAATGTGCTGTTGATGTTTCGCCATTTATACAACCAGAACCGATTCTACAACAGGAATATCAGTGTGTTTTAGAGGAACCTTTATAAAAGGTAAGTACTTGTTAGAAAAGGTGGAGGAGTTTTTGTTTGTTTAATCGATATATAGCCAATTAGCTGTTGATCAAGGTGAATTTTCAGGTAACAAAACTTACAGGTGACTTCCGCGTTATCTGAAACACGTAAATAGTTCTCTTAAATGCGTTTGATATTTTTAATTTTGAAGTAGATTAACTTTGTTTCGTGTTGTCTGTGGTTTATTTTAGCATTTGTGTGAACATACAATAACATTGTGTATTTGAGTGAACGCCGCGTCTCTTGATCCTGTCTGAGGAAAAAGCTGAATTATTGTTTTTGTACAAGATCTTCCATCCAGAGTCTGTGTTGGAGATCAGATTCTGTTTTAACTGTTCAGATTCATCATGGATGACACACAAACATCCAGAGATGAAGATTTTTCTCGAGGATGCAGGTACTTTGAATAAACACTAGATTAAATCACCTTTAAATGATGGTTAAATGTCTGAAGATGGCAAGATATTTTGTTAGGATGCAAAAAGATGTTTGATGATAAACGCTTGTAAGACCTTATCTTAAAGTGATTATAATCATAAAGGATCAAATCTGTTCTGTTGTAGTTCAGTTGATCAGAAGAGATCAGAACCACAGTCCAGCTGTGTGTCTATGAGGAGTGACGAATCTATGGGTCATAAAATACATTTTCCGAGTGGAGATACACAGACTGATCTGAGGTATAACGTTTCTGTAAAAGATATGCATTGATTATGATAAAAAAAAAAAAAAAATGCTAAAAGACATTGTGCTTATTCACTCAAGTAATAATGTGGTATTCTAATTATACAGCCATGAAGTCCTCAACAGGTTTAGATCAAATCTGAAGAAGAAGTTTGAGTGTCTGTATGAGGGAACAGCACAGCAGGGAAACCCAACACTCCTGAATGAGATCTACACAGAGCTCTACATCACAGAGAGTGAGAGTGGAGAGATCAGTAATGAGCATGAGGTGAGACAGATTGAGACACAATCCAGGAGAGCAGAAACAGAGGACACACTGATCCAATGCAATGACATCTTTAGACCTTTACCTGGACAAGACAAACCCATCAGAACTGTGCTGACAAAGGGAGTCGCTGGCATTGGAAAAACAGTCTCTGTGCAGAAGTTCATCCTGGACTGGGCTGAAGGGAAAGAGAATCAGGACGTCCAGCTCATATTTCCACTTCCTTTCAGAGAGATCAATTTGATGAAGGATAAAACACTCAGTCTTTCTGATCTTGTTCATGTCTTTTTCCCTGAAACAAAAGAAATGGAAATATCCAGTGACAAATATAAAGCGTTGTTCATCTTTGATGGTCTGGACGAGTGTCGTCTGTCTCTGGATTTTCAGAGCGATGTGAGGTTGTGTGATGTAAGTGAATTAGCCTCAGTGGACGTGCTGCTGATGAACCTCATTGTGGGGAATCTGCTTCCCTCTGCTCTCATCTGGATCACCTCCAGACCAGCAGCAGCTGATCTCGTCCCCTCTGAGCGTGTCCATCGAGTGACAGAGGTACGAGGCTTCAATGAGCCACAGAAGGAGGAATACTTCAGGAAGAGAATCAGTGATCAGAGTCTGGCCAATACAATCATCTCACACCTGAAGTCATCAAGGAGCCTCGACATCATGTGCCACATCCCAGTGTTCTGCTGGATCTCAGCCGCTGTTCTAGAGAAGATGTTGAGTGAAGCAGAGAGTGGAGAGATTCCCAAGACTCTCACTCAAATGTACACACACTTCCTGCTCATTCAGACCAACATCAAACATGAGAAGGACTATGAGAAGAACGTGACAGACGAAGACATGATCCTCAAACTGGGGAAAGTGGCTTTTCAGCAGCTTGTGATAGGCAATGTGATCTTCTATGAGGAAGACCTGAGAGAGTGTGGCATTGATGTGACAGAAGCATCAGTGTACTCAGGATTGTGCTCTCAGATCTTCAGAGAGGAGTTTGGCTGGTATCAGGGGAAAGTCTTCTGCTTTGTTCATCTGAGCGTTCAGGAACATCTAGCGGCTCTGTATGTGCATCTCTCCTGTACTAACAACAACAGAAATGTGTTTGATCAGAGTTTTCGGTCTAAAGTTAAGGAGAGTTTTAAACATGTTTCATTATCTGAGCTGCATCAGAGAGCTGTGAATGAGGCTCTACAGAGTAAAAATGGACATCTGGACTTTTTCCTGCGGTTTCTTCTGGGTCTGTCAGTGGAGTCTCATCAGATTCTCCTACAGGGACTAATGAAACAGAGTAGAAGCAGATCTGACAGTAATAAGGAAACAGTTGAGTACATCAAGATGAAGATCAGGTCCATTGACTCTCCAGAGAAATTCATCAATCTGTTCCACTGTCTGAATGAACTGGGTGATCATTCACTAGTGGAGGAAATACAACAGTATCTGAAATCTGGAAGAATAAGTAAAACCAAACTCTCTTCATCTCAGTGGTCAGCTGTAGTCTTTGTGTTGTTGACATCAGAGAAGAAGCTGGATGTGTTTGATCTCACAAAGTTTATTCTAGGAAACAATGAAGCTGAAGATATGAAGGTTTTTCAGAAGTTGCTGCCTGTGATTAAAGAATCCAGATCAATTCAGTAAGTACATTTGAGAACAATCACTTCACTGTTAAAACATCAGGAAAATAAAAGTTCATAAATCTTCAGTGCTGCAGAAGTTGTCCAGAGTTTAGTGGTCAGTATTTTGATGTTTTCTAAACCGTCACAAGTAAAATTCCTTCAGATATTAAAACAACATCAGAGAATTTGCGTATGAATAAATAAATCAGATTTATCAGTTGAATATTCTTGCACATAAAGAAGGAATTTAAATATTTAAATATTTGTTTGTAAATAGATAACATAAAATAAATTAAGACCAAATTGGAAAAACAGCTAATTTTATCAAGAAGCTCAAATCTCCTAAAACACATTTGATGTATGGTTAACATAGAGTCATACATTTAATTGTACTAGTCCGGTGGACAATTAAACATTTACCTGAACTTTAGCTTAAAGTTTATTACAAATTCACATTTTAATTTTACTGTCAGATGGACGATTAAGAATCAAATCACTGAGTTTCTGAAATTAGTGCAGGTTCTCTAGTAAAGAGCAGATGTAATGTGTAGCAGCGGCTCCACCATAACAAGAATAACAATGTACAGTGAGATATTTAAGATTATTAAAGATTGTTATTAAGTCATTACTTTTACAAATAATTGGAATAGAATTTCAAAAATGTTGATGTGAATATTTTTCTAGTAATCTATTAGTCTGCTTTTACATTACATGTATCTATTTTGCTGTTTTGCAGCATGTAATTGGCCATCGCTCCTCTCAGCAGCAAGAAAAACAAAACTTTTATTCAGTGGATTATGTATAACCTTGAAAGAGCGCTCGCTTTACAATCACTAAAAATATGTCACTCATTTCAGTTCATGATCTCACAAAGTTCCATTATAATCAATATAGTTGTTACACTGCATAATGAATCTCTTGCATCGTGTCTTTGTTAATGAGAGGATTCGTGAGCGTGCAGAACTCAGCTCTGAACAAAAACTCCAGTGTTTTGAGCAGTGAGTGGATTCTGACTAAATGAAACACCTCTGATTGGCCATTGAGTTCAAGAGATCAAAAAAGTATCTGATTGTGATCAAACATTAACTGTTGGACCCCAGCAGTACCGCTGTGGACCCCCAGTTGAAGACCCTTGGTTTAAAGTTAATAAATACATAAATATTAATTTAATTCAATTTTAACCTTTTTGATAGTGTGAATTTGACCATGAAACTTGGAAAAGAATTTGACACTGTTAAATTATATTGGAGTGGAAGTTACTTGCTTGCTTTTTAAAAAAGCTATTTGATAGTTTAACTATTTATTATGCTGTTTGATTTTTATCTCTACATGAGGCCCCTGATCTGAACTGAGAGAGTGAAGAGTGTGTCATTGTTCTACAGGTTGTTTAATTGTGGAGTCACAGATGAAGGTTGTGCTGCTCTGACTTCAGCTCTGAGATCAAACCCCTCACACCTGAGACAACTGGATCTGACTGGGAATAAAATAGGAAATTCAGTGAATCTGCTGTCTGATGTACTACAGGATCCTCACTGTAAACTGGAGAAACTGGAGTAAGATCATATTTGACTCTCACACATGAACCACAATGTAAAGTATATTTAAGGTGTAAATAGAAATGAAGAACATGCTGGATGAATTCTTTCTGTTCATCATGTTCATCTTTCTGCACTGATACTTATTAAAGTATTGTTTTTCATTTTGTAAAATCACACACACGCACGTTTTGTGCTCTGTGACATTTCAGATCTCAGTGATTTAACACATATTTTTCAGCTTTAAGTTTGTACTTTCTCTTTAATAATAGATTCACTGCTAAACTGATCTGATCTGAACTGAGAGAGTGAAGAGTGTGTCATTGTTCTCTACAGGTTGAGTGATTGTGGAGTCACAGATGAAGGTTGTGCTGCTCTGACTTCAGCTCTGAGATCAAACCCACACCTGAGAGAACTGAGTCTGTCTGAGAATAAAATAGGAAAATCAGTGAATCTGCTATCTGACGTACTACAGGATCCTCACTGTAAACTGGAGAAACTGGAGTAAGATCATATTTGACTCTCACACTTGAATCACAGTGTAAATGTTTGAGAGAAAGGACCATAGGTGCTTAGGAGGTTATAGTTCTCGCCTTGGAGCGTCGGTCAGAATGCAGGACAGGAGGCAGGAATCAGTTTGAACAGTTTACTGAACTTTCTTCAACAGCACAGACATAAATTTGACAGCAATGTTGCCACACATTACAATATAGGTGCAAATTTGGATGCAGCAGTTGGCACTCAGCTTATGTTTATGGAGATGGTAGGTTTACATCATAATCATAAGCATGTTGGGTGTGTGTGTGGCTGCAAATAAACAAACCAGTAATCAATGTTACACAAAGCATAATTATTGATGTCTATTAACATCATGTCCCACACAATAGAACAGCTTAACCAGGCTGAATCATAACTTATAAGCCACAATTTCTTCAGTTATTAATTTGTACAGAACAAATAATAATGTATCTGTTTCAATACTACAAGAGCAACACTTCAATCTCTAACAAACAAAGTGCATTAACAATCTACAATGACGTTCATACTATTCTAATGACATGGCATGACTCATCAATTCTATCGAGTGGATGTATGACCCAAATACTCGATTATTTCTAGATATTCGCATATATAATAAATCTTAGTAAGTAATAAAAAATAAGAGATTCACTTTTCTCAAATGGACACACACAGTTATTAATAAGTAACCCAAACACTGCATCGCGACTTCTGGAACAGTCTTCCTGTGGCGCAGCTGTTATTGTCATGCGTATTTCTCATGCGCAATCACTTCCAGTACATCTACTAATGGCCACTAGATGGCGCTTTTGCGCTACCTTCGTAACAGCCGCCCCCACATTTGCAGCGTAAATGTGCTCCAATTTAATTTTAATCATCTTTAGGCAATTCAGGCAGCTTAATTAACTTTACCACAGGTCTGGTAAAACTCGTTATTGACTTTTACCTCAGCTGCTCTTACATGTCCATCAGTGCTAGGGAACACTCTCACCACTTTGTCTACTAACCATAGAGCCCTTGACAATTGAGCATCAACCATCATCACAACAACAGACCCCTCCGTAAGGTCTGCAGTAGTTCCTTGCCATTTCTGCCTCAGCTGAAGACCAGGTAAGTAGTAACTTATGAATTTGGCCCAGAAATGATCCACCAGTATCTGACTTTGTCTCCACCGTCTATGGCTTAGGCGTTCAGAATCTTGGTAGACAACTTGTGGCAAAGAACTACTGGGCCGACCCATCAAAAGATGATTGAGACGTTGGATGACACATAACCCAACGGTTTAGAATTCAAGATCGCCTCCACTTCAATTAAAACTGTTCTGAGTACTTCCTCGGGAACGCTCTGTGCTCCAGTTGTGGTACTAAGTGCTGCTTTCACAGAGCGAAGCTCTCGCTCCCACACTCCTCCGAAGTGTGGAGTTGTGGGAGGATTGAAGTGGAAGTTGATCTGATGTTTCGCCAGCAAACCTTGCAGGTTAGGACTCATGACAGAGAAAACCTCTCTCAACTCTTTCTCTCCTCCTCTGAAATTTGTCCCTTGATCCGAGTAAAGCTCGGCAGGGGTACCACGGCATGCCGTAAACCTCCGTACAGCCATTAAGAAGGCATCTGTATCGATGGAGGGAAGTACATCCAGATGCACTGCTCGAGTGGTAAGGCATTTAAATATAATACCCCACTGTTTTTCTGTATGCCTGCCAATCTTCACCTGGAATGGCCCAAAGCAGTCCATCCCAGTGGAATAAAATGCTGGCTTGTACAAACGGAGTCGAGCAGGAGGCAAGTCGGCTATCTTTGGTACAACAGGTTTGGATCTCCGCTTTCGGCAATCCAGACAAGCATATCGATGCTTCCAAACAGCCTCACGCCCTCTCAATATCCAGTATGACCGTCGAAGTTCAGCGAAGACACGTTCCGGTCCAGGGTGGCATAATCTCTGGTCACAATCCTGGATTAGCAGTTTTGTGGTGCAATGGCTTGGATCCAGCACAATAGGGTGTTTGAAGTTTGGATCCAAATCCTCTGCTCTTCAAAGGCGCCCGCCAACTCGGATGACCTCATCTGTTGCATCAAACTCAGGAGCCAGAACAAGAAGGCGGCTACTGGGAGGGACTGATTTGTTGGCCTTGAGAAGGTGGTATTCCTCCGGGAAACTTTCGAGTTGGGACTGTTTAATGAGGAAAGAGACTGCTGATAAGTTCTTGCAGTAGGTGAAGCATCTTGCTCTGCTTCATCATGTGCGTGCTGTGGCCTCCACTAGTTCAGTCCATGTAGCATACTGGCTTGAATCAGGGACAGACATATCCGAGCTCTTTGAGATGAAATGGCAGAACAAGGACCGTTGCAGCTCTGTAGGGTCTTCTTCATATGTCCAAGCTGGAGCTTCAGGCCACTTATGAGGTGGTCGCAACAGAAAGGATGGGCCTTGACACCACCTATTTGGTTGTGCTAGTTCCACCAAGGATTTGCCCCTGGTTAGGTCATCTGCTGGATTAAGGGTGGAGCTCGCATACCTCCATGACTGCTGATCTGTGAGCTCTTGGATTTCAGCAATCCTGGTTCCCACAAAGACCTTGAATCGACACGAGTCTGACCGGAGCCATGTCAGGACAGTGGTCGAGTCGTAGTCACTGACTACCAGCTTTGCAAGTTGAGCTCCAGTGACTGCTGCAAAAAGCTCCAGTCTTGGCATGGATTGTTGTCTTTTTGGTGCGACTCGAGATCTGGCCAGCAGGAAAGCCAAGTGAACACCACCGTCGGCATCTTCAGAGCGTAGGTAGGCCACTGATCCATAAGCTCTGTCAGATGCATCACTGAACACATGGACCTCTCTTGTCACATCTGGCTGGTCCATTGTTGTGGGAACATAGCAGCGAGGTAAGGTAATGCGAGATAATTCAGGCAGTTCTGCAACCCATGCATTCCAGGCTTGTAGCAGCTCCTCAGGTAGTAATAGGTCATCCCACTCCCGTTGTTTATCCCAGAGTCGCTGTACAATCACCTTGGCTCGCGTCGTATACAGCAAAATTAGCCCTAAAGGGTCATACTGTCTGGCCAAAGTACGGTACACAGTACGCATTGTTGTTGGGCCATAGTCATCGAGTCGATGCTTATAGCCGATGGTATCTGTAGGGCAGTGCCATCTTAGTCCTAATGTAGACTCTTGAATATCTGCAGAGTTTTGGGTGAGCCACAGTTCAGCATTATCTGAGCAAGCTTCTTGAGGAAGATGGCTGAGGATGTCGGGGGGCATTACTAGCCCACTGGCAGATCTCGAATCCACCTGATGCCAACAGGACTCGTAATTTGTCAAGTAATTCTTTGGCTTCAGCTTTTGATGGTAGACTCTGTAGACAGTTGTCTACATAGAAACACCTGTCTACTGAATTCCTGACATCTTTTCCCTCGTTGCTGTGATCATGCACATGATTTTGGAGGGCAAAGGTGGCACAACAAGGAGAACATGTGGTACCAAATGGCAGGACCTGTCACTCATAGACCACAGGAGGCACATCACGGCAGAGGTTTTGCCACACAAACCGAAGAAGGGACTTGTCCTCAGGCAGGAGGCAGACCTGGTGGAACATGGCCTTTATGTCTCCGCTTATTGCAATGGCATGTTCGCGAAACGAAGCAGAACCCCCAGGAGCGACGGACCAAGGGTAGGCCCAGGAAGAAGAGATTCGTTGAGGTTGCGGCCTTGGAATTGGTAAGAACAATTGAATACTAGGTGGTTCTTCCCATTATGATGTACTAGATGATGGGGAATGAACCATGATTCCTCACTCTGTGCAACCTCTTCCTCGGTCAGCTTGCGTACTGAGCCTGCCAGTTCAAGTTTGCTCATCTCTGTGATGTATGCTGAGGCTTTGTCTTCATCTTTACAGAGTCGTTTCTCTGTACCTCAGAGAATTGGCATGACAGCATCTTTGGTTGCGTGGAAAGGGGAAGTATTTCTCTTCCGTAGCAAAGGTGTTGCATAGTGCTGGACCTTGTTATGCTCAACACGGATGGTTTTACTTTCCAGCAGTGAGAGTGCCTCTTGATCCTCTCGTGATCGAGTTGCCTGTTTCTCTGATTTGAATGGCAGCGTGTCCACCTGCCACAACTTCTCCACATTTCTCAGAAGTTCAGCTGTTTCAGGGTTTACTGAGGTCAGGTAACAGTTCTGAGGTCTAGGATGGTGTGGGGTAGACCTCTGGCTGGGCCTTGTAGTGTCCACCCTATTCTGGTCCGTATAGCGACAGGCCCTCCTGGGGGTCCCAGACGCACTGGTTCTGTTGGAGTGATCAAATGGGGTTGATCAGCTCCAATGAGAAGGAGAGGAGATACTCGATCGAATGGCTCAAGTGGCAAGCCTCTGAGGTGCCGGTACCTTTTCTGTTAGGTGGCTAGTGGGTAGGAATGATCAGCCAGTCCCAGATTCTGAGCAGTGAATGCTCCACTAATGTGGTAACTCCGTCTTGGCTGTGAGGCAGAGGAAAGAGACAGAGGCTCCTTGAAGTACTTGGGTTTGTTCTGATTGTTCTCAATGCCAGTTCTTCAGAAATTCCACGCAGGCCAAGCTTATCTGCTGCTTCACATAGAAGTATAGTCCTCTCTGAACCGTCGTCGAGGACAGCATAAGTCTCCAGAGCTCGTTCATGATACTGCAGACGAACTTTCACCACTTTCAGCAATACCCGGCTGCAGTCTGTTGGACGATTCAAGTAAGCAGTGCCAACTGCAGAGCTCAACATGCATGTGCCCTCTTTACCTGCCTTGGAATTGATTTCATGCAGTATCTGGAGGTGTTTGTTTTGGCAAATGCTGCATGGTTTCTTAAGCATGCAGTCTGCAACAGCATGAGATCGACCACATTTTATGCACCTCTTGTTCTCCGTAATCCACTTTACGGATCTGCTCAGGAGTGAAAGTCTGGAAAGTAGCGCACTGACTTAAGAAATGTTTAGAGCTTTCACAATATGGACAATAAGGTAGCACTTTACCTCTTTTCCTGCCTGAGGTGGATGTTTTAGTCCCTGGTTCTGGGCCCTTCATCTGTGAGGCAGCTTTGGCACCATGGAGGACCATGGCTGGTCTGGTTAGGCAGGCCGGCTTTGCCTGGCTCTCAGTACTTCTTTTGGCGGGTGGTTCGGTATGGCCCTGACACCATGCTTCGTACTGGAGCCACTTAGAGAATTCAGGTAATGTATACACTGAATAAGACTGATAATACAGGTGTCTGCGGAAGTCTGCACGCAACTCTGGAGGTAGTTTGCCAAGCAGTCTGGCAACATGGGAACAACATTTAAACTCCACTTCTCCCTCTACACCAAGGGTTTCCAAGAGCTCTGATCTGTAGTGCAAACCTCTGAAATGCCTCATGATCCCCTCGCTTGATGTCAGGAGCATCCATGACTTGGGCAATTCTTTTGAGGGCTAACTGATGCGGTTGACCAAACCTCTTGTTTTAAGGCTGTCATTGTGTCAGAGTATAGGGTGGCAGAGTTCAGATAAGAGTCAGCAATAAGGGAGGCTTCCTCTAATTTGAGATGGTCAACCAATATCTGGTATTTAAAGAGCTCTGTGGAATCAGCTGGCAGTAGATTCTCCAGTGACATCTTCAACCTGGCGAATTCTGCAGGATCTCGATGAATCAGCATGGGGATTCATGGCTTAGGGCCTAGATAGACTTTCTCCTGTGCTGGCAGCGATGTGGGAAAGGTGTCATAAGGCGATGGCTGTGGCTGGCTGTATGGCATTTCTGGGTGTGTAAGCCATGGTTCAGTCTGTTGCACTGATCGTGGAGCATACATGGATTGTTGCTGAGCTGGCGGAGAAACATTCAGCCAGGGTGCAGAATAAGGCCTTGAATATGGAGCTTGAGTTGGAGGACATGCAAGGGAAGGATACAATGAACTGCCCTGACCCTGTGTATCTTGTGGGCATGGGGTTAGTTCTGATAACTCATCAGTGAGGCCTGAATGAAGGATTCTGGAATGAGTTTACACAGACTGGAGCATAATGTCCATAGCAGGGCTGTGCTACTGCTCTCTCCACAGCTGGTTCCACTGGGTTTGAATAACTAGAATAAATAGAAGTAGCATAACTGACTGTGAATGCATGCTCTTCCCTAGCTCTGTATGGTACATCATCACATACAGGAGGTGGTGGTTCAGGCCATGACTCGTCCTCCTGAGGAGGTGGATTTACTTCCAATGTTGTTCTGAGTCTCTGTGGTGTTAGGTGGGTGACTGAATGGGACTCGCCTGAAGACACAGCTGATACTTGGGACCGGAGTGATGAGACCTGGGATGATGCAGAGAAGGAGGCTGGTGAGGATGACAAGTGAGCAAGGTTTGAAAGTGGCCTGCCTGGTTGCAGGCGAAGAAACTTTGTCATCTTTCAGTAATGGCGTGTATCTGCATGTGAGATTTCCTCCCCACAGTGTTTGGATAATACATGCTGGCGCACTCAATCTCGCAAACTCCGTATGAGCTGGGTGTCCTGGCCAAGCTAAGCTTGAATGTCCTCTAATTCAGCATAAAAGGTTCCCCACTCATCTCTTGCAGAATACAGACTTCCAGGTCTGGACGATGCTGAACCAGCTGAAGACATCTTCCTAGCAGTTCCATCCATCACTCTCTGCACTGCACTCATCTTCAAGTCTAAATGTAGTCTGTGCTGCAGTATCTTCTGTATAAGAGGAAGTCAGTTCTCTGTGGCCTGTTACATTCACTTGGTAGTCTGACAAATAGGTTGGCAGTCGGACTTGACGTTTTGGCCGCACAGATTCTGAAAGGGCTTCACTCTTGCCTTTAGAAGTAGCTATCTTTAACCAAGGTAAGCACTGAGCTCCAGCTCGAAGGACCAAATTGTTTGAGAGAAAGGACCACAGGTGCTTAGGAGGTTCTAGTTCTCGCCTTGGAGCATTGGTCAGGAGGCAGGAATCAGTTTGAACAGTTTACTGAACTTTCTTCAACAGCACAGACAGACAACAGCAGTTGGCACTCAGCTTATGTTTATGGAGATGGTAGGTTTACATCATAATCATAAGCATGTTGGGTGTGTGTGTGGCTGCAAATAAACAAACCAGTAATCAATGTTACATAAAGCATAATTATTGATGTCTATTAGCTTAACATCATGTCCCGCACAATAGAACAGCTTAACCAGGCTGAATCATAACTTTATAAGTCACAATTTCTTCAGTTATTAATTTGTACAGAACAAATAATAATGTATCCGTTTCAATACTACAAGAGCAACACTTCAATCTCTAACAAACAACGTGCATTAACAATCTACAATGACGTTCATACTATTCTAATGACATGGCATGACTCATCAATTCTATCGAGTGGATGTATGACCCAAATACTCGATTATTTCTAGATATTCGCGTATATAATAAATCTTAAACAAGTAATGGAAAAATTAGAGACTCACTTATCTCAAATGGACGCACACAGTTATTAATATGTAACCCAAACACTGCATCGCGACTTCTGGAACAGTCTTCCTGTGGCGCAGCTGTTATTGTCATGCGTATTTCTCATGCGCAATCACTTCCAGCACATCTACTAATGGCCACTAGATGGCGCTTTTGCGCTACCTTCGTAACAGTAAAGTATATTTAAGGTGTAAAGAGAAATGAAGAACATGCTGGATTCATTCTTTCTGTTCATCACATTCATCTTTCTGCATTGACGCTTTCTAAAGTATTGTTTTTCATTTTGTAAAATCACACACACACACACACACACACACACACACACACACACACGTTTTGTGCTCTGTGGCATTTTATATCTCAATTATCACACACATGATTTGTGCTTTAAGTTTGTACTTTCTCTTTTATAATGGATTCACTGCTAAACTGATCTGATCTGAACTGAGAGAGTGAAGAGTGTGTCATTGTTCTTTACAGGTTGAGTGATTGTGATCTCACAGATGAAGGTTGTGCTGCTCTGACTTCAGCTCTGAAATCAAACCCCTCACACCTGAGAGAACTGAATCTGACTTGGAATAAAATAGGAAATTCAGTGAATCTGCTGTCAGATGTACTACAGGATCCTCACTGTAAACTGGAGAAACTGTGGTAAGATCATATTTGACTCTCACACATGAATCACAATGTAAAGTGTATATATAAGATGTAAAGAGAAATCAAGAACATGCTGGATTTTTTTTTTACTGTTCGTCATTCTGCATTGACACTTTCTAAAGTATTGTTTTTCATTTTGTAAACACACACACACACACACACACACACACACAGGTTTGTTTTGCTATCAAAGTAAGGACTCTCCATAGGCGTAATGGTTTTTTATACTGTACAAACTGTATTCTCTCTCCCAGTACACTAAACCTAAACCTACCCATCACAGAAAACATTCTGCTTTTTTAAATATTTAATAAAACATTGCTTAGTGTGTTTTTAAAGCTATTTTAAATATCAGGACTCATGAAATGTTGTCATATTGCATGTTTATGTTGTAATCCCAGTGTAATACCCATGTCATTATACAAATGTGTCCTCATAAAACACAAAAACGCTGGCACACACACACACGTTTTGTGCTCTGTGACATTTTATATCTCAATTATCACACATATTTATTTGTGCTTTAAGTTTGTATTTTCTCTCTAATAATGGATTCACTGCTAAACTGATCTGATCTGATCTGAGAGAGTGAAGAGTGTGTCATTGTTCTCTACAGGTTGAGTTATTGTGGAGTCACAGATGAAGGTTGTGCTGCTCTGACTTCAGCTCTGAGATCAAACCCCTCACACCTGAGAGAATTGGATCTGACTGAGAATAAAATGGGAAAATCAGTGATCTGCTGTCTGATATACTACAGGATCCTCACTGTAAACTGGAGAAACTGTGGTATGATCATATTTGACTCACACATGAATCACAATGTAAAGTATATTTAAGGTTTAAAGAGAAATGAAGAACCTGCTGGGTTAATTTTTTTTACTGTTCATCATGTTCATCTTTCTGCATTGACAGTTTCTAAAGTATTGTTTTTCATTTTGTAAAATCACACACACACACACAATTGTTTTTGTGAATTGTGGGGACATTCCATAGCGTAATGGTTTTTACTGTACAAACCCTATTTTCTATCCCCCTACACTACCCCTACTCCTAAACTTACCCATCACAGGAAACTGTGCACATTTTTACTTTCTCAAAAACTCAGTCTGTATGACTTAAAAGCCTTTTGAAAAGTGGGAACATGGGTAATGTCCTCATAAGTCACCTCTTTTTGTAATACCTATGTCATACCCATGTCATTATACACATGTGTCCTCATAATCACAAAAAACACGCGCACACACACCCACACACACACACACACACACACACACAACAGGTTTGTTTTGCTATCAAAGTAAGGACATTCCATAGGTGTAATGGTTTTTATACTGTACAATCTGTATATTCTGTCCCCCTGCACACCTAAACCTACCCATGCCTGGTTGGTCAAAAACAAGGATTTGATCATGCTGTGTAACAACAACAATCACCAGGCTTTTGGCGCCCTCTGCAGGCATTTGTTATAATACATATTACGTACTTGTTACATTTCGGGGCAAAAAAACTCTTGGGCCCAGTTTCACAGACAGGGCTTAGCTTAAGCCAGGATTAGGGCCTTAGTTCAATTAGGATATTTAAGTAGCTTTATAAACATACACTAAAAAAACATGTGTGTGCATCTTGGGACAAAACAATGGCTCTGACATATTTTAAGACATGTCAGTGCCAGTTACTTTCAGTTAAAACAGCTCAAACATGCATTTTAGTCTAGGACTAGCTTAAGCCTTGTCTGTGAAACCGGGGGTCAATGTGTTTAAATAAGCAGATTAGCTTGTTTTGGTTAATTTAGAAGAAATCTGCAGATGCAAACAGATGGAGGGTAGTAGGCTTAAAACGAACACAATCTAAATGTGTATTTTGGAAGTTTTCTTTCCATTAGAGTAAAAGAAGAATTGGAAGCAAAAATAGACCAAAATCTTAAAATTGTCCACACATGAAAGAAGTATTCCAATAACATCAAAAGAATTAAAACGATTTTTTGATTTGTGCAAATAACCAATTATTAGTGAAACTATGTCCTTCTCCTTATGCAGTTATTATTCTAATATATCTATATATATATATATATATAATATATATAATATATATATATATATATATATATTATATATATATATATTATAAGCTACTTGAATAGTGTAGAAAACACACACTGTGGCATATAGTTTCCTTTGCTGTTGCCTGCTCTTGTGATAACCTAGTGAACACTAAAGAAGACTATGGTCTCTGTGTGAACTGATTATTTTGTAGAAATCTGTGGAGTATGAAACAATTACGTGAGTGTGAGGGAATTAAAATAAATTGGTAAAGTCAGAGTTGTGTTAATATATTTAACGTTTTGTTTATTTTTTTTTAAAATAAATAATTATGAGAAGTGCCCTTTTTCCACTTGAGCCCCTGCCCTCCAAAATGTCTGTGCACGTCCCTGCAGTTTACTGTACATAGAATAGTGAAACTTCCCTCATCTAAAGTACTGGTACTGTGTAGTTTAAAACCCCTGTAATGATTCTTCAGCTCTCTTTCAGATTTTGACTGGTGTGTCATCATTTTGCTACCTAATGTTGTCATTGTTAAACGTTTTGAGAAGTGTCTTTGTTTTGAGAACTGAACGACTGATTTGGGAAACTGGGCCAACTGAATCACATATAATGTGTTAACAATCGAGAAAAGCTAAAATATGTTTAGATTCTTACCTAACCCTGCTGTTATTTTCTGTGATCGGGATCTTCTTATTGATTTCATATTATTGTTTCGTCGTATGGCAAAAAGGCCTTTATCCATGATGAAAGTGGAGTGGGCGGTCGGAGAATCAGCCAAACAATTACGAAAATTAATCTCAGACATATTCCATGGGATTACATCTCTCACAGGACTTCTGATTTAGTCAAGCAGCAGTAATTTTTCCAATTCACCAACAAATGGAAAACATTTCATAAGTGATTAAGAACCGGTTCATAAGAGTCATCAGTTAATGAAGCTAACTACACTGGGCACGCTGCGTGCAACCATCATGCACAGTTTATTGAAAGACATGTTTTCTTGCCATTATTTTGTGTTACGATGTCTTTTTTAGGTCATCACATTGAAGCGCTGCTGCTGAAAAGCAGTACTTGAAACACTGCTTACATTTAAAATGTATTCTGTGATACTTCTGGGGGGGGCAGAGCTTTTTCTTAGGGTGGCAGCTGCCACCCCATGCCACCCTGGTAGATCTGCCCTGTACCCATCACAGAAATCTTTCTGCATTTTTACATTTTTAATAAAACATTGTTTAGTGTGTTTTTAAGATGCCTTAGAACACTATTTCACAAGATGTAACATAAGTCTCTGGTGTCCCCAGAATGTGTCTGTGAAGGTTCAGCTCAAAATACCCCACAGATCATTTATTATACCATGTTTTAACTGCCTATTTTGGGGTGGAATTAAAAATGGGTCCTGATTTTGTGTTGTACCCTTTAATGCTCGTGCTCCTCCTCGCCCCCCAAGCTGCGACTCCAATAAACATTGCATAAACAATACTGAAGTTCACAATATAACTCTCAAAATGGATCTTTACAAACTGTTCGTGATGCAGCATTATTTTATTTATTTTACCTTTATTTAACCAGGAAGTCTCATTGAGATTTAAAATCTCTTTTACAAGTGAGACCTGGCCAAGGTAACAGCCAAACAGTAAGAGAATTTTAAAATACAACAGGTACACATTACAATTATTTAACACATCCTCTCAACAAAAAATCAATGCACAGCTTCAATACCACTTTCTTTGTAATGCATTTAAATTCACCAATAGACACAAATAGCAGATCACATAAGTATTGCATATTATGGATGTTACATTTGATTCTGAATGATTTGATAATGCTGCATGGCTAAAGCTACACTGTTGGAGAGATTTATAAAGAATGAAGATGCGTTTATGAATTATACAGACTACAAGCGTTTTCGGGTTAAAAATGAAAATAACGACATGGCTCTGGTCTCTGTGAATACAGTAAGAAACGATGGTAACTTTAACCACATTTAACAGTACATTAGCAACATGCTAACGAAACATTTAGAAAGACAATTTACAAATATCTAAATACATCATGATATCATGGCTCATAAACATTTATTATCGATCCATCTGCCATTTTTGCTATTGTCATTGATTGATGCTCACAACCTGCAAAACATCTGATGATTCGGCTGTGCAGCTCCAGACGTTAATACTGGCTTAAACATGGGCTGGTATATGCAAAAGTTGGGGGTTTACATATTAATGATCCCAACTGTTGCGTCACAGTTGGTGTTATGTTGAGATTACCCCTGTTTTTCGTGGGTTTTTTCACGCACGAGATTACATAGGAAGGAGGAATCAATGGTGTTTGAGACTCACTGTATGTCATTTCCATGTACAGAACTCTTATTATTCAACAATGCCAAGGTAAATTCAATTTTCAATTCTAGGGCACCTTTAAAGCTATTTTAAATATGAGGACTCATGAAATGTCTTCATATTGCATGTTTACGTCGTAATAACAGTGTAATACCCATGTCATTATACAAATTTGTCCTCATAAATCACAAAAACGCTCACATGCACGCACACGCTCACACACACACACACACACATCATGTTTTGTGCTCTGTGACATTTTATATCTCAATTATCACACATATTGATTTGTGCTTTAAGTTTGTATTTTCTTTTTTAATAATGGATTCACTGCTAAACTGATCTGAACTGAACTGAGAGAGTGAAGAGTGTGTCATTGTTCTCTACAGGTTGAGGGATTGTGGAGTCACAGATGAAGGTTGGCTGCTCTGACTCGCTCTGAATCAACCCCTCACACCTGAGAGAACTGAGTCTGTCACTGAATAAAATAGGAAAATCAGTGAATCTGCTGTCTGATGTACTACAGGATCCTCACTGTAAACTGGAGAAACTGTGGTAAGATCATATTTGACTCTGACACATGAATCACAATGTAAAGTATATTTGAAGTGTTCAGCCTCTTTCTGCTGCTGTGAGTTCAGCTGATTGAGCTGTAAATGATTGAACACATGAGGCTGTTCCTCAGTCACATGATACTGCAGGACTGAGAGTCACACTGAAATACCACACTTTCACACAATCAACATTTCCGTCTCTTGACTTAAACAGACTCAGCTCAACACAACTGAGAAATGAAGCTGGATTATTCTTACTGTTCATCAACGTCATCTTTCTGCATTGATTCTAGTATTGTTTTTAATTTTGGTAAATGTTCACACACACACGCCACACACAAACACACACACACCGCACGCACACCACACACTGTATTGGCTTCCTTTGGTTTATAGCCACTTCCAGTGGGGAAAGTACCTTTGACGCTACAAACTGTTTGATCAATCCTTTTATTCTACAAACATGTGAAAACTTAAAAGCAAAACCCGTGATTCCCAAACAGTGTAGTGCAGTATAGTGTAGGGTCAAAAACTGTCCCCTTCCCCCTACTATTGCCACATCAAATTCATGTTTTAAAATGGCTGACCCCCGGCAGATCCCAAAATGGCTCCTTAAATTGGAAGTACAAAATATAATAGCAGATAAATTGATAAACCACATTAGTAACAATATGACTTCTACATCCCGGCCCCTTAATTGATGATGTTAAGGCAATTAAATAAAATACATATATTGAGAAGTCATATAATACATATTACAGTGTTCCACAATCTTCAAAGAGTCTATTCACATGCACAAAAGTCAAAACAGTCAGAAAGAGAAAAAAATGCAAAAATGTTCAAAAGAATACTCCTAGAGAAAAATGTTGAAAAAAGGTCCAAAAAGATATTCCAAAAAAAAAAAAAAAAAGAAAAAAAAGGAAAAAAAAGTCAATTCAAAAATGGCAAAAAGTAGTTGTTAAATTAATTAAAATAGCTTGTTAACTCTGCAGACCACTGAAGCTTATTAATAGGTCTTTCCAGTATGTTGGACTTTGTTCAAACCAAGACACGACAAACATGTCCTCTTTTGTCAGGAAAGGTCTTAGTGATCCGTCCAATAGGCCAAGAGTTCCTGGGTGACATATCGTCCACAATAAGAACTATGTCTCCTGGCTTAAGATTTTTTCTCACTTTGTGCCATTTCTGCCTCTCTTGCATTAATGACAGGTACTCTCTTGTCCATCTCTTCCAGAATAGATCACAAATATACTGGACTTGTCTCCATCTTCATCTTGAATAAGAGTAATTTTTTATCAACAATCCAGGTGGCAGAATTGGTTTTCCCTTTAGCAGTAGGAGATGATTAGGTGTGAAAGGCTCAGGATCAGTGGCATCATCAGATATGGTGGTAATAGGACGATCGTTGACTATAGCCTCTACCTCACAGAGTGCTGTCTGTAGTCCCTCTTCATCTAGGGCTTGTTGTTTTAGTACAGAATACAGAGACTTCTTAATGGTGTGGACAAGCCTTTCCCATGCTCCTCCATGATGAGCCCCTGAGGGAGGATTGAAACCCCATTTGATACCCTCGTTCAGCATTGCATGTTTGATCTTGCTGTTATCCAGCAGAACAAGACAATCTCTAAGCTCTTGTTCAGCTCCTACGTAATTAGTTCCATTGTCTGATATCATTTCTTGAACTTGACCTCTTCTACATATGAACCTTCTCAAAGCCAAAATGCAGGAATCTGATGAATAGGCCATTTCATATCCAATGAATAGGCCATTTCAAGATGGATTGCTCTGCTAACCAAGCATGTAAACAAGACGCTGTATCTCTTGACCAAACTCCGGCCCCTTTTCACCTCAGTTGGACCAAAATAATCAGTCCCTACACATGTAAATTGATTCGAGTCACAAGCTAGACGACTTAAAGGTAGATCTGCCATTTTTTGCTCTATCACTGGAGCATTCCAACATCTGCAAGACAGGCAGTTCCTGACTAGCTTCCTAGCAGCGGAATTGGCATGAACTATCCAGTATCTCTGGCGAAGCTTTGAGAGCATCTGATTTTTTCCACAATGACCTGCTGATTGATGAATATGGTTTAAAAGCAGTGTGGACAGGTGACTGTTCTTTGGCAAGATGACTTGATGTTTCAAATCTTCAGGCATTGACATTTTATGCAGTCTCCCTCCAACTCTTAAGATACCATCCATCAGAAAAGGGTCGAGTTTGTAGATGCTGCTAGTTTCTTGATTGTATATCCTTTTTTTAGAGAAGTAATTTCAGGTTGAAATGCCTGTTGCTGGATAAAGCATACTAACGACTTCTCTGCATGGGCGAGATTTTCCATCGAAAGCTCTCCATCTCCAAACTGAGTTTTGTCTTCAGTTTTTCTATTGTTAGACCTGCTTTGTAGGTGAAGAATTGAATGAGCATCCTTTTGCTTTTGGCTCAATGACCAGAGCATCTTTTTAAACTTCAGGATCCATGCAGTAGCCCTTTTAAACTTATTCCATGAAGAGAAATGCTCAATGAGTTTGTTAACAGGATCAGAGCGTTTTATCAGAACTGTACTGAAAGCCAAAGCCTCTTTCTTTATTTTGGAGTCATCCCGAGATATGGTCATTTGCTCCTCTGGAAAGCAAGGCCAGTCTAACTCAGACAGTGAAAAGAATTCTGGACCATTCAACCATCTTTCTGAACCAAAGAAGGAATCAATTGAAAGGCCACGTGACGCAGCATCTGCGGGGTTCAGTGAACCGTTTACATAATACCACTGGGATTTCTCGGACAAGTCATGTATTTTGCAGACTCTATTTGCAACGTATGTTTTGAATCATGTTGTATCATTAAAGATGTATTTCAAAACCACCATGCTATCTGTCCAGAAAACAGATCTCATGAGTGGGATTTAGATCTCTCTCTTGAGCATCCTGTCAACAGTAGCTGCCAACTCAAGCCTGGGGATAGTTACAGGTTTTAATGGAGCAACTCTGGCCTTGCCCAATACAAAGGCAACATGAACAACACCACTGATGTTAGTAAGTTGCAGGTAGCTAGCTATACCATACCCTGATTCACTTGCATCACTAAAGTGTTGTAGCTGGGAAGTTTCTATTTTGCCGTAATTTGGTGGTTTGAAACATCTGCGAATGCTTAGGTTGTTAAGTTTGTCCAAGCCATCAAGCCATTCCTTCCAGTATTTTGATAGCTCGTCTGGAATCTTGTCATCCCAACCAGAGATGACTTTGCAGAGTTCCTGTTGGATTCTTTTTGCTGGAAGAATCAATGGGGCAAGAAACCCAATCGGATCGTAGATAGAGTTCACTGTAGAAAGAATAGTCCTCTTGGTAGGTTGCTGCTCCTTTAAGTTAATCTTAAAGATAAAGGAGTCTGTTTCGGTGCTCCACTGGATTCCGAGAGCTCTCTCCACAGGGAGTGTATCTATATCGAGATCTAGCTCCTTCCCCTCTTTGGCTTTCTCCTCTACTGGAATTGAGGCTAAAACTTGAATCATGGCAATGGCTGCATCCTCATTGGGTAGGGAAGTTAGGCAGTCGTCAACATAGAAGTTTCTTCAAATGGTACTAAGAACCTCTTTACCAACGCTGCCCTCATTGTCCTGAACCAACATCCAATACTCTACCAATGGTTGGCTAGTGTCACCGTTAAGCCACCATAAGAACCGCAGAAAGTCAACATCCTCAAGTGTAACTTTTACCTGATGAAACATTCCTTCAATATCCGCCATGACTTCCACAGGTTCTTGACAGAAACGAAGGATAACTCCAAGGAGACTGTTTGAAAGATCAGGGACCTGTAGAAGCTCTTTATTTAGGGATGTGCCTTGAAATTAGGACCCACAATCGAATACAACCCTAATTTTCTTTTTCCTTTTTTGGTACATGCCATGGTGGGGTATGTACCATACTCTTCCGAATTTTCCTGACAGTTGATCAAGTGTCACCTTTTCAGCATGCCTCTTTTCCAAGATGTCACCCATGAATTCCTTATAATCAGTAAAAAACCCATCATCCCGTTGGAAGGCTAATAGCTCGTTGTTGGGCTATCATTCTATTATTAGGCAGGTGAACCTCCTCTTGACGGAATGGAAGTCGAAGTTGATAGTGACCATCTTGTTTAACAACGGATTCTGATACGATTTTGAGAAACATCCTGTCCTTAGCTGAATGCTCAGACTTCTCGTCACATGCCTTTTCTGGAAAATCGTAATTTAACTGATTCGAGAGAAGCTCTTCCACACTGGAAATTGAAATCCTGTTACAGGACACCTTTAGTCGTTCGCTTCTGTTTATAGATGGGCTTCTGCCCAATGGGCCATTAATGAGCCATCCTAATTGAGTTAGAACTGCATAAGGTCCTTCTCCTTGACTATTAATGACCCTCCATGGTTCTATAAGCTTTGGAGCATTAACTCCAATCAACAGACCGACTTCTGCTTCAATTTTATTCAAACTGACCTCTTTGAGATATGGCCAGTGCTGAATATCCTCTTGAGTAGGAATGTTTTCTTTACCAACTGGTATAGAAGCTTGGGTAAAAACCTCCGGCAGGGGCAAGAAATTGTTACTATCAAGGCTGCTTACTTTGAATCCATCCAATCTGTATGTACATATAGGTCTTTCT
The DNA here is from genome assembly GCA_028476615.1 of Culter alburnus. Lineage (NCBI taxonomy): Eukaryota > Metazoa > Chordata > Actinopteri > Cypriniformes > Xenocyprididae > Culter > Culter alburnus. The sequence continues at coordinate 34,128 of JAOTNS010000201.1, forward strand.
TGTCCCATGGTCCTGAGTAGAACTTCTGTTCTCCTTCCTCTCACATACAGTTTTTCCATCAGGTTTTCTGTAATGAAAGTAGCAGAACTTCCGGGATCAAGAAAAGCATAAGTTTGGATTATGTTACTCCCATTGCAGGCCTTAATCTTCACTGGCAAGATAGCAAGTTTGTAGTCTAAAGAACCAACTTCTTTCTGTTCTGCTGACACCATGGCAATTGTAATTAAGTTACTGCCACCTTTATCCTTCTGGGAAGTATATTGCTCTTTGGAGGGCATGCTTTCGACATGGAGTATTGTTTGGTGCCTTGTGTGACAAGTCTTACAATCCAGGCGCTTTCTACACATTTTGCTCATATGCCCCTTTAGAAGACGAGCAAAGCATAGTCCTTTTCCCTTTAGAAAATCAACCTTCTCTCCATGAGGCTTTAGCGCTATCTGACTACATGTTTCCAATGCATGATTGCCAGAACAGAACAAACAGGGGGCCTGTAATGCAACACCGGTAGCCTCAGCACACTTTATTTCTTTTGTACTGGATATCAGTGGTGATATGGAAGTAACAAAGCTTTTCTTACTCCCAGACTTGAAAGGACGAAAGCCTGTCTCAGCCTTAATACTCTTGGTTGCAGAAGTAGAATCTAGAATATTGCCGAAGAGGGGATCTTGAAGTATCTTTGCCTGTTTTTAAATAAAAGCAACCACGTCCTGAAATTTAGCTCTACTGTGTGTTCTTTCAAGAATGTCACATGCTGTGCTTCTCCACTTTTCATCTAATTTATATGGAAGCTTGGATATAATCTGCTTGAGATTGGAAGGTAAATCAAGATCATACATGTTAGGGAGGTCTTCGCCAGCATTGCAACAGCCTCTGAAGTAAAGGGCATAAGCATTAAGAGCCTTTCCATCATCGGCCTTGATATTATTCCAACTCAGGGCCTTTTCCATATAAGCACTTGTGATTTTCACTTCATCACCAAAATGACATTTAAGAAGCCTTTTAGCTTCAACATAACCCCTTCTAGCATCCATATGCAAACAGCTTCGGACGAGCTCCTTTGATTGGCCAGAAGTAAATTGTTCCAGATAGTAAAGTCTATCCCTACTATTGTTAGTCTTATCTTCTATGCCATGTTCAAAGGCTTGCATGAAAGGACGAAAATTTAATGGGTCTCCGTCGAACACTGGAATCTCTAGAAGGGAGTAAAGTGTGTTTTTGCTGCAAAACTAAAAGTTCAGCAGTGTCATTTTTGCCTCCGCACCATATTCGAAAGATTCATATTTGTAAGCCCTGTATCTGTGCAGCTGGCTGAAGGATTTTGTGAAGTAGTAGCAGGGATATCAGATGTTAATGTTACATCCTCAACATTGGAATTTCTTTGTACAACTTGGTTGAGTTTTGGAGGATGAAGCATTCTTTGCAATGGAGTTTTTGGGATAGCTCCAAGTTGAACAAATCCAAATGATGGAGATGGTCCTGGTGATGTCTGATCCTGTGGCATTGATGTCTTAGAATTCTCAGTGCCATACTTTCCAAAATACTCATACTCATTCATTTCATCCTTAGGTTCATCAGATTGCTGGGAAGTACCATATCGAACTTGTAGACTTAGGCTTGCTGTTGTTTCAAAGTCTTCTAGGATTTTGAGTTAGCATCATTCGCAGCTAGATCACATTCCAGGTTTACAGTTTCCAGTCTCATATTCAAAGCAGTCTTTTCCATTTCAAGGGCATGTTTTTTTTTTAATACAGCTTTGCGAGCAAGAAGGGCTGCTTTATCAGCAGATACTTTTATCCTCATTGATGATACAGATGATAATGATGATGATATACTTGAGTTGTGAGAACTACGAGATCTATGTGAACTTTTGGACACATTCGAAGCACTATCGTTTGGCTCAATAAGTGTTTGTGGATCCTTTTAAACATTTTTCCACATCTCGTATTCACTCATAAAGTTCTCAAAAGTAGCCATTTTAGGCTCAAACCAGTCAATGCGCTCATTTTCTCTGATATCATCAGGTAGTTGTTCTTGCACAAGCTTATGAACAGTCTTAAATTCTCCAAGTGCTGCACAAAATGCCTCCACTTCTTTTTATTGAATCCACATCACCACCATCAGCAAGCAATGCCTTTGCTTCATTCATTCTACGTGTACACACACCAAGTTTTCCCTTACGCATAGAACTGAGGGATGCAATGCTTTGTTCAACTTCAACATTTTCATTCTTGGACGTTTCATCACCCATGTTTGACACAAACAAGCACAACCAAGTATCCAGATATCCACAGAATCAGCAGACCACAATATACACATAAGCATCAGCTTCTTATATCATGCTTTGATCAAAGCCAGAATTTTCAACAGCAGCTCTTAGAAATAAATTCACCCATGGTTACTCATGAATTGGATGAGTTTCAGAATCCTTTAAAAGCTGTCAATTCTGTCGATGCATTCCACTCATGGCTTGTTCATTCCAAATGTAGGCCTTGATTGGGCCTACCGCATGCCTGCATGTCCTTCTTGGGAGTTTTTTGACTAAATGTAGTGGCTTCCTTTTGGTTTATAGCCACTTCCAGTGGGGAAAGTACCTTTGACGCTACAAACTGTTTGATCAATCCTTTTATTGTAACAAAAATGTGAAAACTTAAAGGATTAGTCCACTTTTAAATAAACTTTTCCTGATAATTTACTCACCCCCATGTCATCCAAGATGTCCATGTCTTTCTTTCTTCAGTCGAAAAGAAATTAAAGTTTTTGATGAAAACATTCCAGGATTATTCTCCTTATCGTAGACTTCAGTGGGCACCAAACAGTTGAAGGTCATAATTAGTTTCACTGCAGCTTCAAATTGTTCAACACGATCCCAGATGAGAAATAAGGGTCTTATCTAGTGAAACCATCGCTCATTTTCTGAAAAAAATTGAAAATTATATAAGTTTAATCTTAAATGCTCATCTTGAACTAGCTCTCTTCTTCTTCTCCTCTATTAGAATTCCAGCAGTGTAGACGCTGCTAAGCGTAATACTGCCCTCCACAGGCCAAAGTTTGAACTAATTGTTATATACTATTGAACTAGCATAATGCATATAAAAAGAAAGACATGGACATATTGGATGACATGGGGGTGAGTAAATTATCAGGAAAAGTTTATTTAAAAGTGGACTAATCCTTTAAAAGCAAAACCATGATTCCCAAACAGTGTAGAGCAGTATAGTGTAGGTCAAAAAACTGTCTCCCTTCCCCCTACCATTGCCACAACACTTCCTGTTTTGAAATGGCTGACCCCCGGCAGATCCCAAAATGGCTCTTTAAAGGTGCCCTCGGATGAAAAATTGAATTTATCTTGGCATAGTCAAATAACAAGAGTACATGGAAATGACATACAGTGAGTCTCAAACTCCTAGTGATGGGCAGAGCGAGGCTTCGTGAAACACTGAAGCAGTTGAATCAAATGTGCCGTGATGTTTCGAGGCTTCGAAACAATCTGACACCCGACTCCACGGTGACACCTAGTGGTCAGAACAGTGTAAATGCAACAAAACTCACACTAAAATGCAGTAAAAACATCTTTTACAAATCTATTGCAAATGTTTTATTGAAAGTAAAATCTATCAAATGCAATTAACTAATCCTCTACATATAGAGTGACTGTATATGTGTTCTTTTATCAATTTTCAAGGCTTGTTTCTCTGTTCCATGGCTCAAGCTAAACAGGCAAATAATAGATTAATAACTACCATTATTTATTTTGATTATTCTAATGCCTAATTAAAACATCTACAAATTTATAAAGCTGATCAGAGATCAGGTAAAACCCATAGACACTTTTTCAACAGTTCTCAGTGAATCTGCATGATCATGGTTAACTTTATCATCGCCCTCTACCGGTGAACCACTGAAATTTCAAACTGTTTTGAAATGTTTCGAAACAGTGATGACGTAATGAAGCCTCGTTTACTAAAATCACGTGACTTTGGCAGTTTGATACACGCTCCGAATCACTGATTCGAAACAATGATCAGAAAGCTTCGGAGCTTCAGGAAGCACGTGTTTCGAAATCGGCCATCACTACAAACTCCATTGTTTCCTCCTTCTTATATAAATCTCATTTCTTTAAAAGACCTCCGAAGAACAGGCGAATCTCAACATAACACTGACTGTTACGTAACAGTCAGGGTGTACGCCCCAATATTTGCATATGCCAGCCCATGTTCCCAACATTATGAAAGGCATTAGACAAGGGCAGGCAGTAACGTCTGGATCTGCACAGGTTATCAACAGACTAGGTAAGCAAGCAAGGACAACAGCAAAAAATGGCAGATGGAGCAATATAACTGACATGATCCATGATATCATGATATTTTTAGTGATATTTGTAAATTGTCTTTCTAAATGTTTTGTTAGCATGTTGCTAATGTACTGTTAAATGTGGTTAAAGTTACCATCGTTTCTTACTGCATTCACGGAGACGAGCCGTCGCTATTTTCATTTTTAACCTTGCAGTCTGTATAATGCATAACACAACTTCATTCTTTATAAATCTCTCCAACAGTGTAGCATTAGCCGTTAGCCATGGAGCACAGCCTCAATCTCATTCAGAATCAATGTAAACAATATAACGGTATACAATACTCACATAATCCGACGCATGCATGCCGCATGCATGACGAACACTTTGTAAAGATCCATTTGAGGGTTATATTAGCTGTGTAAACTTTGTTTATGCACTGTTCAAGGCAAGCGTGAGCTCTGTGGGCGTGGAGCAGGAGAATTAAAGGGCCACACACCCTGAATCGGCTCATTTATAATGATGCCCCAAAATAGGCAGTTAAAAAAATGAATTAAAAAAAATTTATGGGGTATTTTGAGCTGAAACTTCACAGACACATTCAGGGGACACCTTAGACTTATATTACATCTTTTTAAAAAAAGTTCTAGGGCACCTTTAAAGTGGAAGTACAAAATATAATAACAGATAAACTGATAAACCACATTAGTAACAATATGACTTCTACACACACACACACACACACACACACACCATGTTTTGTGCTCTGTGACATTTCAGATCTCAATGATTTAACGCCTATTAATTTCAGCTTTAAGTTTGTACTTTCTCTTTAATAATGTATTCACTGCTAAACCGATCTGATCTGAACTGAGAGAGTGAAGAGTGTGTCATTGTTCTCTACAGGTTGAGTGATTGTGGAGTCACAGATGAAGGTTGTGCTGCTCTGGCTTCAGCTCTGAGATCAAACCCCTCACACCTGAGACAACTGGATCTCTCTGTGAATAATATAGGAGATTCAGGACGTGAACTGCTCACTGATCTAAAGAATTCTCCACATTATAAACTAGAGACACTGTGGTAAGTAATAATTTCAAATAAATACATACATTTTCATATAGCTGAACATTTATATATTTATATGCATATTTGGTCCCACTTTATATTAGGTGTCTTTAACAACTATGTACAAACATTTAAATTAATCATTTATTACAATGCAATGTTTTTACATTGTACTTATATTTAAAAAAAATACCTGCTGTAAGGAACCCCGCATCAGCCTAAAAACGGAATCCGACGGCCTGGGTGAAGGTTAACGCCTGTATGTCTTTTCAGTGCCTCTGTGAAGTTCACTTAATTTCACTCGTTTAATCTGACTCCAATTTCAAAAGATTCTTATTCTTAGGTTGTGTTTCCAATTAGAAATTAATCATTGGTTATGCATCCGTATGATCAATCCTGAACACAGATTTGTGGTAATACCTTCGCTTTAATCTACTAGAAATAATTTTTAAGAATAATACAGAATAAACCAAATATAACATTTTATTTGTCAGGTAAAGATGTTGTTCTCAGTTTTTGTCTTAGCAGGAAAATCAAGTCTTACACTGCATTTAATTACATCTGTAAATAATTTCTGTAATTAGGACCTGAGCACCGATGGTGTGAGGACCCTATTGGGATTGCTCCGTTTATTAGGGCCAAAGCCAAAGGCTGAAGGCCCTATTGTTAGGGCCCAAGCCACTAATGGCGCAGGGCCCTCTTGATCCCCCAAGGATTATTATTAGGGCCCAAGCCACTCAGGCGCAGGGCCCTTTTGTTTTTCTAAGGAGAATTTTTTTTTTTTTTTTTTTTTCCATCATCCAGGGCTTTTTGGGGACCGTAACGTGCTCAAAAACTCTTGAAAATTGGCACACACATTGGAATCTGCAGCCATTAGGACGCCGCAAAGGATGGGACCCGGGCGTGGCAGGGGGGCTCGACAGTGCCCCCTTGAATGGTGTCCGAAAACTTGGTCCATATATCAAACACGCTTGCATGTATGAAACTCTACTCATATAGACCTCATCGGGCCAAACACCTTTCATGCTCTAAGTTATACGCTGGCTCAACAGGAAGTCAGTTATTATGGGTTGTTTGAAAAACGCATGCTCTGGAATTTGATATACTCCTCCTAGGCGATTAATCCGATCACCACCAAACTCGGTCAGCATGAAGTCAAGACATTGAAGATGTAAAATTTCCAGTGGATTTTTGATCTCTCGAACAGTTTGGCCATGGCGAGGCAACGAATTTATGGCGAGAAAAGGGAAACAGGAAATGTGTTATAGCATCTGCATACATTGATTGACTTTTATGAAACTTCAGCTCTGTGCTCATTGTAGGAAGCCGATCACATGGATGTGACTATTGTGAGTCAAAGTTTTAGCGCCATCAACTGGCAGCAGGAAGTGTGTTACTTTCAAAATGCTTTAAGATCACCCTTTAATTTTTACCCAATTTCCTTCAAACTTCATTAGAATAATGTCAAGACATAACGAATGTAGACCTGTAAAAAGATTTTTAATATTTTTCAAACACTGTTGCCATAGCAACAGATCAAACTTCAATATTTATTTTGGATGGGTTTGAGACACTTAACATGCTTCCAGTTGCATGAAACTCGTCTCAAATGTCCGAATTGTCATCCAGTAGACATGGGCAAAGCCTCAGAAACAGGCAGGAAGGAGGGCCTCTATAGCGCCACCTTTTGAAAAAAGTGGGGGGTTAGTTTAACCTACAGTCACCAAACTCTGTACACATATTGTTCTCATTAAGCCGGACAACTTTCTAATTACATTCATTAGTTCCGACCAACAGGAAGTCAGCTATTTTGGTTTGAATGTTAATTTTTTGAAAAAACAGGCTATGAATTTTATACTACTACTCCTACAGGGTTTATACAATTTACACCAAATTTTTTGTAACTTGGTGCTAACACATTGAAGTTGTTTAATTGCAAACAGATGTTTGATATCTCAAATGGTTTGGCTGTGGCAAGGCAACGAATTTATAGCAAGAAAAGGGAAACAAAGTGTTATAACTTCTGCATACATTAATTGATTTTGATGAAACTTCGGCTGTGTCTTCGTTGTACAAGGCTGATCACATGAATGAAGTTATAGCACCACCAACTGGCAGCAGGAAATGTGTTACTTTCAGCATGCTTTGAGATCACCCTCTTATTTTTACCCGATTTGTTTCAAACTTCTGTTGAATAATGTCAAAACATGGCAGATGTAGACCTTTGAAAAGAATCGTGATATTATTATACCTTTATTTAACCAGGGAAGAAAATCACATTGAGATAGATATCTCATTTACAAGTGAGCCCTGGCCAAGGTAGCAGCACACAATAAACAAAATAAAAATAAACAAAGTAAAATTAATAAAACAGTAATTACAACACACACATTTCCAACAATAAAACAAGATTAAGAACAAGTGCGGACAGTTTGGAATGTTCGATTAAGATATAGCTTAAACTCATTGATTGAAATAAATACACTAAGTTTCAATGATCTTTGAATTTTATTCCAAGCAGTTGATGCACTATAAGTAAAAGCAGTTTTTCCAAACTCTGTCTTCATTAAGGGAACATTTAAAAGAATATATCTACTTGAACGCAGATTATGCCCTTGACTATTGACAGTTAAAAGACTATTCATATACAGAGGAAGCTGGCCAACTATGGCCTTGTACACAAATATAAGCCAGTGCTTGTACCTTCTTAAGTGAAGTGAAGGCCAACCCACCATTTCATACAGTGCACAGTGATGAGTATAATGATTTGTACGAGTTATAAATCTTAAAGCAGAGTGATAAACAGAGTCCAATGATTGTAAAAGAGCCTTAGTGGTATTTCTGTAAAAAACGTCTCCATAATCTAACACAGGTAAGAAGGTAGCTTCCACCAGCTTTCTCTTGGCTGACTGTGAAAAACAAGCACTATTCCAAAAGTAAAACCCCAGCTGTAACCTTAACTTAGACAACAAATGTTTAATATGTAACTTAAATGATAAGTCCTCTTCCAACACAAAGCCTAGGTATTTATAGGATGAGACTAGTTCTATAGAATTACCCTGCAGAGTGTAAAGAGATGGTAGAAAAGATTCACACTTACGTTTCCTAGAGAAGACCATATATTTTGTTTTCTTATCATTCAGAACTAATTTTAAAGAGATGAAGTTACGCTGAAGTATTACAAATGCTTCCTGCAACTTTAAGATGTAGCTATCAATGGAGGATGCAAAACAGTAAATTATGGTGTCGTCAGCATATAAATGAATACTTGCATCTGATAGATTATCACCAAGATATCTCAAACACAGTTGCCACAGTTGGCAATGTATCAAACTTTAATATTCGTTTTGGATGCTTTTGAGACTCTTAGCATGTATCAAATTGTTTGAAACTCGACACACGTCAGAAATGTTAGCAAGTAGACATGGGCAAAGCCTTAGAAACGGGCAGGGAGGAAGGGCTCAATAGCACCCATCTTATAGTGCAGTAAATGTAGAATAAATTTGACATAGTCCTTTGATGTTTAACCATTTTAAATGCCTATTGCCCGCTGTGAACAGTAGCCCTGAAGCCACCGGGGTGGCGGTGCCACCGGGCTTGGGCCCGACATCGCTGCCTGCAGCTATATTTTTAATAGACTATTTTGTATATTATACTATACTATATATAACATTAGTTAGAACTGGTAGTATAGTTGTATATATTTATTGTTTTTGGCTTCTGGTCTGGTTTTTGCATAATTTTTGGTTTCAGTCAATAAATTTCATTTTAGTTCATTAATTTTCAGCTCTTAAAGTTTCAATTTGCAAATTTGATAAACAGAGAGATTTGGCTTGTTTATAATTGATCTGTATTAAAATACTTAAGGCATGTTTCAGATTTGTTATTATTTCAAATGAATGTCTGATTTTATAGAAATTACTGTTTTATTTTTGGATTTACAGGTTTTGAGGAAATTCACATTTCTATTAAAATATCCGCTTTGAGTCCGGCTCCACACACTCTCCTCACTGACACTCTCATTTTCTCCGCTCTAACTTGAGAAATTCACCACAGTGTTTATAAACTCCTCTGATCTGAATCACGCAGCAGAAACCACAGGGTCCTGAAGCAGAGAGCTCAGAGAGCTGACAGAGAGACACCGTTTGTGTTTCTTGTTATACATACTGAATACAGACTGATAGATTAATAATTATAGCTTTTTTAAGACGGGGTTTTATAAATGTTGATGATGATTATACAGTATGTTGGTTATACACTAACTTTTTTAACTTGTATATGTATAAGATACTATATAATCTACTTGACAGAGCAATTTGAATTTGTCATAATTGATGAAGTTTGCATCGTTTGTTTTCTGTATTTTTATGTTTAGATACTTTGAAACAATCTGTATTATATACGGTATAAAGTTATTTATAAATAAAAGTGACTGTGCTACCACTTTGTTACTCCAGTAACTTCTCAGAAATGGCCAAGATGTCACTGCTAGTATAATGTGATGTTGATGAAGCTCTAGTCTGAATGGAGATGAGAATATAGTAGTGCTGTAATCATGAAGTGTCTTTTCAAAGGTGTAAGAAACTCCATTTCCATGTCAAATAATGTTTATCATTGGTTTTTAAATTTAAACTGCTGACCTTCTACAACTAAGCAGCATTTTATTTTATTTAAAAATCACATTTTGTGCCGTCGTCTAGTCTGATTTGGCATTAGTATTACAAGAAATCAGTGTTATTCATATGTTAGCACATAACAGTCTTTAGGTCAGCAGAAATGATGATCAGCTCGTATTGAACACAGAGATCAACCCTAACACACATCCATAAACTGCTCATATTAAAGTGTGAATGATGGGTTGATTTAAACTGCTGACGTCATTATGTTTTTAAAAACTGCCTTATTGAGATGTCTTTCCACATGAACTTATTGTTCTTTCTTGCTGTGTTTACATGTATTACAGGACTGTGCTTCATAATAATAGTGCTTGAGGATGTTTTGTAGACTGAATAAATGGTGTAGAAACAATTTTCACTCAGAAATTGCTAGTGAATTTCTCAAACACAAAGAAACTGCAAGAAACATTGAATTAAATGTAAAATTTTGATCTAGAAAAACTGAAATAACATTGTTATTTCAGTTTTTATATAAATGTGCTCTAATAATCTGTTTTATTTTTAACAGTGTATTTGTATTTATAGTGTACTGACTAGTCTGTGTAAAAATTATGGACACTTTAAGATCCATAATGCAAATAACAATAATACACCATTGTTAAAATTATACAGTAATGTATCATTACTGGTTTAATCATATTCAGTTGTGCTAAAAATGTAATCGACACCCTGAATGATGATGTCAGAAATGAACATTTCAAAGTTTACAGCATTTTATGAATAAGTGAACAAAACACAAAAGTGTAAAAATGATCACTATTCAGGAAGAGTTTGTGCTTGTAGACATTTATTTAATGTAATTATATTCAGAAATGTAATTCAGAAAGATCACTGCAGTTTTGAGTTGTGAAGAAGAAGAATGTGTAAATGAAGAAGATTGAATCTGTATTATTGATGTTGTTCACCAGCAGAGGGCAGCAGAGACACTGTGAATATGAGGCCTTGACAATGATATAAATTTACAACTGAAACATCTGAACAAAGAACCATTTCAATATGAATACAATATATACAGTGACAAGAATACATTTGTGAACCCTTTGAAAATATCTGGATTTCTGCATTTATTATTAATAAAATTAAGTCACACTCAGACAAACAATCTGACTAATCTAATAACACACAGTTATATTTTTCAGAATGATATTGAAGTCACTGAGTGATCATTGACAGGACAGTGTGTGAAACTCTGTGTGACGACTTCTCCAAAAGATAACTGGAGTCAATTAAAGAAAATGAGATTAAATAAAGAAACACAAAGCCTGTTACTGACAAATATGACAAAGATTGATTAGTGTGAATGATGCCTCGATCCAAAAAGCTTTAAACATTTACATTAACTAACATTAACAAAGACTAATAAAATATATTGTTCATTGTTTGTTCATGTTAATCAATGCATTAACTAATGTTAAAAAAATGAAAACATACTGTGAAAAGTTTTAGGCACTTTCAAAAATAATGTCATAAATTGTGTTTAAAGCAGTTTTTCTCCTGTACACTTGCAGTTTTTCAGGTAGATTTGACTGGGGGGTTTTAGTGAACATCAGCTGAAGGGAAATTAGGTAGATTAAGATAAGGTAGATTACTGTACATCTTCATGACCGTGACCAGTGTGAACAAGCTTGACAAATGATGAACATAAGATGGTTATTAAAAAGAAAAGCTGAACATTACTTTGCAAATAATATATATTGTTTAAATTGTTACTGCCTTTAGTTATTATTTTGAAATAAATGTAAAAATGCATAAAAACACTAACTTGATTAAATGAATACTTGGTTTTAATAAATAAAACATTACATAATTAGTGTAAAAATACAAAATATAATTGTATTTGGACTCTCTTTTGTAATGTTTATTTAACCAGGAAAATGAAGTGTAACAGACATAAATTTGTTTTGCCAGACAGTAGTTGGCACTTGTGCAATGTAAATAACGAAAGGACAAACATCAAAGTTAAAGAGACTTAGGGAAGTTAGTGAGGGAAGGGCAAAAAATTTGTATTGCAACACAGCCAGTGACAATGGAGACCAAAAGAGCGCAACATCTCTGGCCAGTATGAATGAAGACATGAATAGAGAGCAAGTCAATAAATTGATAATAATTACTGGTCTAATCGACTGTATTTTTATTGTTTTGCCATTTATTTATTTTTTCTCACTAATAGCAATTTATAAATGAGCAGCAATTTATATCAATGGGAATGAGAGATTAAAGGATTAGTTCACTTTCAAATGAAAATTAGCCCAAGCTTTATTCACCCTCAAGCCATAGGTGTACATGACTTTCTTCTTTCTGATGAACACAATTAGAGAAATATTAATAAATATCCTGACGCATCTGAGCTTTGAGTGAGCGAGAATGAGCTGAAGAAAGTGTCTCCATCCATCATAAATGTGTACTCCACCGGGGGGTTAATAAATGCTTCTGAAGTGAAAATGTGTTAAAAAAATATATTTAACAAGTTTATGAAGTAAAATATCTAGCTTCCACCAGAGGGTCTTCCATATTCAACTTAGTATAAAAAACAGAATGGAAACCCCAGAGCCTTGTGGAGTATGTTTATGATGGATGGATGCGGATGGATTTCTTCAGCTTCATACTCATTGGTTGCGCTCGCTGCCATTATAAAGCTCAGATGCAATTGTGTTCATCAGAACTAGTGAACTAGTCCTTTAAGGCCATAATACTAACCACCAGAAGGAGATAAAGGATAAAAAAAAAATCCTTTTATGTCTCATAGTTCAAAATCTGTGTAGCCTAAATGGTTCAATAGATTGACTTGTAGTTTAAAATAAAAATAGAATATAAATCTGTGATCTGTAAAAATCTGTGATCTCCTAAATACTTAAATATCATCATGATTGGACATCTCATCGCTCACATTTTTCCACTGTGTTCGGAGTTTTCAGACGGTCCCTTACGCTCCATATGGGAATATCCAGCGAATATTGACCTAAAAACCAACTTTACCGCACAATACATTTGGCATGATATACTGTAACATTATACGAAGCTAATGCATGTAATCATTTTCGCACAAAACGTGCACTGCAGCGCCGTACGTACGCCTATATATGGGGTTTGAGCTCGAGCGCGTAGCGTGACGTCATCATCGCTCGCGCCACAAATAAAAAGTAAAAGTAAATGAACAGAGTTGATGTTTCGCCATTTAAACAACCAGAACCGATTCTACAACAGGAATATATGTTTTATAGGAACCTTTATAAAAGCTAAATCATTAATTTACGTGTAGATACTTGATAGAAAGGTGGAGGAGTTTTATTTATTTATTTATTTTAATCGACATATAATTAAATGTTGATCAAGGTGAGTTTTCAGGTCACGAGGCTTACAGGTGACTTCCGCATTATCTGAACTGAAGGACGTAAATAGTTCTTTGAAATGCGTTTGATGTTTTTCATTTTGAAGCAAATTAACATGGTTTTGTTTCGTGTTTTCTGTGGTTTATTTTAGCATTTGTGTGAACATACAATAACATTGTGTATTTGAGTGAACGCCGCGTCCTGTCTGAGGAAAAGCTGAATTATTGTGCTTGTACAAGATCTTCCATCCAGAGTCAGTGTTGGAGATCAGATTCTGTTTCAACTGTTCAGATTCATCATGGATGACACCATGTAACCCAGATCCCATGTAGTTAGAAAATAAAGCTGGAGTGGTTAATACAATGAGACTGAGCCTGGGCTCGTTGTAGGGAAATACAACTTGTTTTATATGTTACTTAATAAATGTATATTTGTAATACTCATTGGCTATTCTTATAAAGACCCCCACAACTGTATTTTGATTGCAAAAATATTCACAAGTATTTATTTACAACATTAAATAAAAGATAAATGTATCTTAGAATAAAATAAAACAAATCACATAGGTATGAAAAGATGGGGAAAAAACTCAAACAAAAAAAAGAAAAACTTTTCCAAAAGGAAAACAAACCTTTCTGTGGTTATATTGAAATTAAACAATTATTCATTCCCTCTGAAAAAATGTCCAACCCCGTTGCAGGCCTGTTCGATGCCACTTTGTGTGCGGTGAGGCCTAAAAACTGGAATGGCCGCTTCACTCAGAAACTGAGCATAAACAACAAAAAGCACGTGCATGTGAATGTTAGTACTCACGAAATCCAGGTTAAGTTAGTACAACAAAGGCAATGGTAATGGCGATGGTAATGGCAAAGGAAGAAGCAAAGCACAGCCGATCATGGCAGGGCACGCAGAAACAGCAGGCAGAAACAGCAGGCAGAAACAGCAGGGCCTTCGGTTGGAAAACCAGTCTCTCTCTCACCAACGTCCGTCTCCTCTTGCAGGTCACACCAAAGTTTTTTTTTTTTGTAAGGACCACGCGTAGTCGACCTTCATAACAAAACACTAATGCTTCCCACACCACGATGCCTCCTTCATTAGCGCTCTCATCATAGCGTCTGTTCTCCGTTTTTCATGCGTGCTCACTACTCCTTACACAAACCTGTCCCAATAGTCCCGCCCCTTACACAGTGATGTTACTCTGATTGGCTCAAGTACTAACACAACCAAAAGCAAAACAGGAATTAAATGATTGACAGGTGACAGGTAACAGGTTAGATTACACTGATAAACACAGCTTCTTCTTCTCTACTTTTCTCTCCAATGAAACAAAAAAACTTTTTATATGAATTTAACTTTAACTGTAAATAGTCTTATTTATTAAACTCTACATATTATATTTATACTTTTAACCAGCACACCTTTTACCCAATTTTAACTAACATGAACTCTATTTATGAACTTCTCTTCTTTTTTTTTTATGTGCGTGTGTTACACTGTTAATGATCTTTTATACTCTGTAACTTATAGAAATTTTGTACAGGGCTACACACACAAACATCCAGAGATGAAGATTTTTCTCCAGGATCAGGTACTTTGAATAAACACTACATTTAAATTATTCATTTGGCAGACGCTTTTATCCAAAGCGACTTACAAGTGAGGAATAAAACAAGGGAGTCATCATGAAGAGGCAAATAGACACAAGAAGTGCTAATAATACAAGTTTCAGACATTGCTCAGAGTATCATACGCTACAATAGAGAGGGATTAAAGGAAGTGAAAGGATAGGTAATGAAAGGATAGGGTTTTCTAGGTTAAGTGAATGAATTCCGGTAATGAAAGGATTTTTTAAGATGAGGTTAAGTGCTCACAAAAGAGATGAGTTTTCAGCTGTCTTTTGAATATATCCAGGGATTCTGCATTCCGGATGAAGGCAGGAAGATCGTTCCACCAGCATGGAGCAGTGAGCGAGAATGTTCTGGGGAGTGATTTTGTGCCTCTCTGTGATGGTACCACAAGCCTTCACTCCTTTAGTGAGTGTAGGCTTCTGGTAGGGGTGTAGACTTGTAAGAGTGAGTGGAAGTAGGAGGGTGCCGAGCCTGTGGTGGAAGCGTCAATGCCTTGAACTTGATGCGGGCAGCAAGTGGTAGCCAGTGAAGAGAGATGAAGAGAGGCGTGACGTGGGCTCTTTTGGGCTTGTTAAAGACAAGACGTGCTGCAGCGAAGATTTCTGGCTGAATTTGATGGGGTAATTCAGGATGTACCTAGCTGGATGCTGAAATCATGATTTAGAGTCAGACTGGCAGGGAAGACGAGAAGCTCAGTCTTAGCCAGGTTGAGCTGCAGATGATGTTCTTTCATCCATGCCGAGATGTCCGCCAGACAGCTTGAGATTCGTGCAGCTACTGTGGGATCATCTGGTTGGAATGAAAGGAAGAGCTGCGTGTCATCAGCATAGCAATGGGAGGAGAAACCATGTGCCTGAATGATGGGACCAAGTGATGTAGTGTAAATGGAGAAGAGGAGGGGTCCAAGCACTGAACTCTGAGGAACCCCCGTGGTCAGTTGATGAGCTTTGGATACCTCCCCTCTCCAGGCAACCCTGAAAGACCTTCCTGTGAGATAGGATTCAAACCAGAGAAGTGGAGTACCTGTGATGCCCAGTGATGAGAGGGTGGACAGAAGGATCTGATTATTCACCGTGTCAAAGGCAGCAGATAGATTGAGAAGAATGAGAACTGATGATTTGGAAACAGCCTTTGCAATCCGCAAGGATTCAGTGACCGACAGCAGTGCAGTCTCGGTTGAGTGGCCACTCTTGAAACCAGATTGATTGACGTCCAATTGATTGCTCTGTGAGAGGAAAGATGAGACCTGGTTGAAAACAACTCATTCAAGTGTTTTTGGTAGAAGAGAAACAGGTCTATAACTGTCTACAAGTGATGTGTTTAATGTTGGTTTTTTTAAGCAGTGGGGTTACGCGAGCCTGCTTGAATGTGTTAGGGAAAATGCCAGTGTGAAGAGATGTGTTGATAATGTAAGTGCTGGTAAAAGTGATACACTAGATTAAATCACCTTTAAATGATGGTTAAATGTCTGAAGATGGCAAGATATTTTGTTTGGATGCAAAAATATGTTTGATGATAAATGCTGGTAAGACCTTATCTTAAAGTGATTATAATCATAAAGGATCAAATCTGTTCTGTTATAGTTCAGTTGATCGGAAGAGATCAGAACCAGAGTCCAGCTGTGTGTCTATGAGGAGTGACGCATCTATGAATCCACCAATAGAGTTTAAGAGTGGAGATACACAGACTGATCTTCTCAGGTATAACATTTCTATAAAAATATGATTTTAGTATGGCAAAATACTTAATAACGATAAACAATGTTCAAGAATAATTAATCCTTTTCAAAAATTATTCTGATAATAAATTATTATTCTTTTACTTGGTTTATAGCTTTTTTTAATCTTTATCTGATATTTAAAGTATATAGTGTTTCTCACACAGAGACACACATCTATGAGAGAGCTTAGTTAAATGTTAGTTTTTGTATCAACAGTGTAAATGATTGTGTTTTTTAATATAGCCATTTAAATCATTAACTTTAATCTCTTTGTTATAGTTCAGTTGATCAGAAGAGATCAGAACCAGAGTCCAGCTGTGTGTCTATGAGGAGTGACGAGTCTATGGGTCATCTAGTACATTTTAAGAGTGGAGATACACAGACTGATCTGAGGTATAACGTTTCTGTAAAAGATATGCATTGATTATGATACAGAATGCTAAAAGACATTGTGCTTATTAACTCATGTAATAATGTGGTATTCTAATTATACAGCCATGAAGTCCTCAATAGGTTTAGATCAAATCTGATGAAGAAGTTTGAGTGTCTGTATGAGGGAACAGCACAGCAGGGAAACCCAACACTCCTGAATGAGATCTACACAGAGCTCTACATCACAGAGAGTGAGAGTGGAGAGATCAGTAATGAGCATGAGGTGAGACAGATTGAGACACAATCCAGGAGAGCAGAAACAGAGGACACACCGATCCAATGCAATGACATCTTTAGACCTTTACCTGGACAAGACAAACCCATCAGAACTGTGCTGACAAAGGGAGTCGCTGGCATTGGAAAAACAGTCTCTGTGCAGAAGTTCATCCTGGACTGGGCTGAAGGGAAAGAGAATCAGGACGTCCAGCTCATATTTCCACTTCCTTTCAGAGAGATCAATTTGATGAAGGGCAAAACACTCAGTCTTTCACATCTTCTTTGTGTCTTTTTCCCTGAAACAAAAGAAATGGAAATATCCAGTGACAAATATAAAGTGTTGTTCATCTTTGATGGTCTGGACGAGTGTCGTCTGTCTCTGGATTTTCAGAGCGATGTGAGGTTGTGTGATGTAAGTGAATCAGCCTCAGTGGACGTGCTGCTGATGAACCATTTGGGGAAATCTGCTTCCCTCTGCTCTCATCTGGATCACCTCCAGACCAGCAGCAGCTGATCTCGTCCCCTCTGAGTGTGTCCATCGAGTGACAGAGGTACGAGGCTTCAATGAGCCACAGAAGGAGGAATACTTCAGGAAGAGAATCAGTGATCAGAGTCTGGCCAAAACAATCATCTCACACCTGAAGTCATCAAGGAGCCTCTACATCATGTGCCACATCCCAGTGTTCTGCTGGATCTCAGCCGCTGTTCTAGAGAAGATGTTGAGCGAAGCAGAGAGTGGAGAGATTCCCAAGACTCTCACTCAAATGTACACACACTTCCTGATCCTTCAGACCAACATCAAACATGAGAAGGACTATGAGAAGAACATGATAGATGAAGACATGATCCTCAAACTGGGGAAAGTGGCTTTTCAGCAGCTTGTGAAAGGCAATGTGATCTTCTATGAGAAGACCTGAGAGAGTGGGCATTGATGTGACAGAAGCATCAGTGTACTCAGGATTGTGCACTCAGATCTTCAGAGAGGAGTTTGGCTGGTATCAGGGGAAAGTCTTCTGCTTTGTCCATCTGAGCGTTCAGGAACATCTAGCAGCTCTATATGTGCACCTCTCCTGTACAAACTACAACAGAAATGTGTTTGACCCAATCATCAGACAGTGTTTGGGTCTAAAGTTAAGGAATGGTTTATTATGGTTCATTATCTGAGCTGCATCAGAGAGCTGTGAATGAGGCTCTACAGAGTAAAAATGGACATCTGGACCTTTTCTTGCGGTTTCTTCTGGGTCTGTCAGTGGAGTCTCATCAGAATCTCCTACAAGGACTAATGAAACAGAGAAGAAGCAGATCTGACAGCAATAAGGTACAGTTGAGTACATCAAGAAGAAGATCAGGTTCATTGACTCTCCAGAGAAATCCATCAATCTGTTCCACTGTCTGAATGAACTGGGTGATCATTCACTAGTGGAGGAAATACAACAGTATCTGAAATCTGGAAGAATAAAGAAAGCCAAACTCTCTTCATCTCAGTGGTCAGCTGTAGTCTTTGTGTTGTTGACATCAGAGAAAAAGCTGGATGAGTTTGATCTCACAAAGTTTATTCTAGGAAACAATAAAGCTGAAGATATGAAAGTTTTTCAGAAGTTGCTGCCTGTGATTAAAGAATCCAGATCAGTTCAGTAAGTATCTTTGAGAACAATCACTTCACTGTTAAAACATCAGGAAAATAAAAGTTCATAAATCTTCAGTGCTGCAGAAGTTGTCCAGAGTTTAGTGGTCAGTATTTTGATGTTTTTCAAACCGTCACAATAAAATTAATTCAGATTTTCAAACAAAGTCAGAGAATTTGCGTATGAATAAATAATTCAGATTTATCAGTTGAATGTTCTTGCACATAAAGAAGGAATTTAAATATTTAAATATTTGGTTGTAAATGGATGACATGAAAGAAATTAAGACCAAATTGGAAAAACAGCTCATTTTATCAAGTAGCTCAAATCTCCTAAAACACATTTGATGTATGGTTAACATAGAGTCATACATTTAATTTTACTAGTCAGGTGGACAATTAAACATTTATCTGAATTTCAAGTTTATTAAAAATTCACATTTTAATTTCACTGTCAGATGGACAATTAAGACTCAAATCACTGAGTATCTGAAATTAGTGCAGGTTCTCTAGTAAAGAGCAGATGTAATGTGTAGCAGCGGCTCCACCATAACAAGAATAGCAATGTACAGTGAGACATTTAAGATTATTTACAAGTCATTACTATTACAAATAATTGGAATAGAATTTCAAAAATATATTGATGTGAATATTTTTCTAGTAATCTATTAGTCTGCTTTTACATTACATGTATATATTTTGACATGCCGTTTTGCAGCGTGCAATTAGCCATCGCTCCTCTCAGCAGCAAGAAAAACAAAACTTTTATTTAGTGGATTATGTATAACCTTGAAAGAGTGCTTCCTTTACAATCACTAAAAAGCTGTCACTCGTCTCAGTTCATGATTTAACAGAGTTCCATTATAATCAATAAAGTTGTTGTCATGAGTCGGGTTTGATATTCTTTCTGTTTCTTTTTCTTTCTGTCATTATTGCTACTTAGACTCAGCTGTTGGCCGTTACAATCAACGCCCTCACTGATCATTTTCACACCCGTTCCTTTTAGGCTCTGATTTCCTTTGCTATTTCTCTCTGCTGTTTTCTCGCCTCTTGCCAGATTATTATATTGTGTTGTTGCGTGTAACTCGGCTCTTCATGTTATCAGGATTTCTTTCAAGTGTTGACTGTTTCTTCGTCTCAGTCTCAGTCTTAGTAGCCGTCCAGGTCCCAGGTTTATTGCACCACCGTATTCGTCAAACCTGGTCTCTGCCCAGCCTCCCCACAGCCAGGGATTGAGTGGATCATCTGCCACCTGCGGTACACCCCAAGTCCGGGACAGAGCGACTGTGTTGCTGCGAGCCCTCCGCCAAGATATTGTTTTCTTTGTTTCTTTTGAACTGAATACCAGCTGCGAGCACCCAAGAAGCCGGTGCTCGGCAGTCTGCCTGAGTTTTGATTCTGAACAATTAATAAACTTCATCTGAATTGTCCTTTCGCTTCTGGGTCATCTGCTTCTCATAACAGTTGTCTACACTGAATAATGAATCTCTTACTTGTATTGTGTCTTTGTTAATGAGAGGATTCGTGAGCATGTAGAAATCAGCTCTGAACAAAAGCTCAAAAAGGTTTCTGTGATCAAACATTAATTGTCGGACCCCTGCAGTACCGCTGTGGACTCCCGGTTGAAGACCCTTGGTTTAAAGTTAATAAATACATAATTATTAATTTAATTCAATCTTAACCTTTTTTATTAGTGTGAATTTGACCATGACACTTGGGTAAGAATTTGGCACTGTTCAATTATATTGGAATTGAAAGTTACTTGATTGATTTTTGAAAGCTATTTGATAATGTTTAACTATTTATTATGCTATTTGATTTTCATCTCTCTACAGGTTGAGAGATTGTGGAGTCACAGATGAAGGTTGTGCTGCTCTGACTTCAGCTCTGAGATCAAACCCCTCACACCTGAGATATCTGGATCTGTCATGGAATAAAATAGGAAAATCAGTGAATCTGCTGTCTGATGTACTACAGGATCCTCACTGTAAACTGGAGAAACTGTGGTAAGATCATATTTGACTCTCACACACGAATCACAATGTAAAGTATATTTGAAGTGTAAAGAGAAATGAAGAACATGCTGGATTCATTTTTTCTGTTCATCACACAAACACACACACACACACACACACATATATATCATGTTTGTGCTCTGTGACATTTATATCTCATTATCACACATATTGATTTTTGCTGGCCCTCTGCTGACCGAAAAATTTTATATTTTGAAATGTTAAAAATCGTAGTTTCGTCGGAATGAGATAACACTTGGTGAATTTTGTTGCATTAGCAATATGAACACACAAAAAATCAAGGACATGATTCGGACATGTTAAATGGTCATAAAAAATAGTCACACTTACCTTCTTTTCGGTCAAAAATGACTGACATAGGAAATGAATGGGAAATACGAAAAATATGAAAACTCAGAGAATCTTTTGTTGGTACAAACTACAAATCAGACACTGTGTAGAAAAAAAGTCCACAGCACTGAAGGGGGGACACTCTAAAATGCCAAGAGTGCAAAATAGACACCACAACCCCCCCATCCCCTCCCCACTCATATAGATATATATTATATATAATATATGAACTAGCACGACTGTAAGACAGAGCAAGTTTATACAAATGTGTGAAATAAAATAAATTCAGCCACAAAGCAGTAAAAAAATGAATAGCAAGAAAGGTTTACACTCTAAAACTCAGAGTACAAAACAGAAACACCCACTCAAACACACACTTACTACACACATTCACAGACAAACACACACACAACACACCATAATACACACACAAATTAACCAGTGTGGCTGTAACAATATGGTAAAATTGAGCCAAAACTCAAATAAGAGGATGAAGTCAGATCACACCCAGATTTATTAAGCTGTTATAAACACACCTGTTCATTTTTGTTATATTTTTTGATGAATTTTGATGTTATATGTGACAAAATGTCCTCCTCTCTCTTCAGTTTGACTTAATGCAAAAACCGATACTTCAAATCAAAATAATAAAAAAAAAATAATAATAATAATAATATAATATCTAAAAATCTAAACCTTGACAAAAAGTAGTCTTTGAGAATGTCTAAGTATAAATACAAATCCAAAAGTTAGTAAAAATAAGTGTTTGTGTCCAAAAACCACTAGAGAACTTTTAAGTCACTTTATATAGAGTTCTATAGGAATCTAGTGGTTACAACATGGCATTGCATAAGTTTTTTTTTTTTTTTTTTACTCTCACCAAATGGCACTAATCTACCTTTAAAAAATGGATTTTAAATGCCTGTCTCTTTTTAACATGGAATACTGCTTTAACTGAAATATAATTAAAATATGTTAGAAAAAATTTGTATTATTTCAATGGGGAAAAATAGCTAATAAAAAGTGTATAAATATTGCATAGTATCATAAAATACTTTAAAATTTTAGATAATAATTAAAATATATTACATTGGTTTTCCTGAAAAACAGAAAAGTTACCTTTCAAGACTTCGGTCACTTTTGACCGTAAAGAAAGCAAGTGTGACTCCTAAATGAAGCGGGCCAGAGGGTTAAGTTTGTACTTTCTCTTTAATAATGGATTCACTGCTAAACTGATCTGATCTGAACTGAGAGAGTGAAGAGTGTGTCATTGTTCTCTACAGGTTGAGAGATTGTGGAGTCACAGATGAAGGTTGTGCTGCTCTGACTTCAGCTCTGAGATCAAACCCCTCACACCTGAGAGTACTGGATCTGTCTGAGAATAAAATAGAAAAATCAGTGAATCTGCTGTCTGATGTACTACAGGATCCTCACTGTAAACTGGAGAAACTGTGGTAAGATCATATTTGACTTTCACATGAATCACAATGAATAATTATGGTGTAAAAAAAAAAAAAAAAAGAACATGCTGGATTCATTCTTACTGTTCATCATGTTAATCTTTCTGCACTGACACTTTCTAAAGTATTGTTTTTCATTTTGTAAAATCACACACACACGTTTTGTGCTCTGTGACATTTTATATCTCAATTATCACACATTGATTTTTGCTTTAAGTTTGTATTTTCTCTTTAATAATGGATTCACTGCTAAACTGATCTGATCTGAACTGAGAGAGTGAAGAGTGTGTCATTGTTCTCTACAGGTTGTATAATTGTGGAGTCACAGATGAAGGTTGTGCTGCTCTGACTTCAGCTCTGAGATCAAACCCCTCACACCTGAGAGAACTGAGTCTGTCTGGGAATAAAATAGGAAAATCAGTGAATCTGCTGTCTGATGTACTACAGGATCCTCACTGTAAACTAGAGAAACTGTGGTAAGATCATATTTGACTCTCACATGAATCACAATGTAAAGTATATTTAAGGTGCAAGGAGAAGTGAAGAACATGCTGGATTCATTCTTTCTGTTCATCACGTTCATCTTTCTGCATTGACACTTTGACACATTGACACAAAGTATTGTTTTTCATTTTGTAAAATCACACACACACACATACACACACACAGGTTTATTTTGCTATCTTAGTAAGGATTCTCCATAGGCGTAATGTTTTTCATACTGTACAAACTGTATATTCTGTCCCCCTACACTAAACCTAAACCTACCCATCACAGAAAACTCATGAAATGTCCTCATATTTCATGTTTATGTTGTAATACCAGTGTACCCATGTCATTATACAAATTTGTGTCCTCATAAATCTCTCACACACACATATATATATATATATATATATCATGTTTTGTGCTCTGTTATATTTTATTATCACACATATTGATTTGAGCTTTAAGTTTGTATTTTCTCTTTAATAATGGATTCACTGCGAAACTGATCTGAACTGAGAGAGTGAAGAGTGTGTCATTGTTCTCTACAGGATGAGAGATTGTGGAGTCACAGATGAAGGTTGTGCTGCTCTGGCTTCAGCTCTGAGATCAAACCCCTCACACCTGAGAGAACTGGATCTGACTGGAAATAAAATAGGATATTCAGGACTCACTACTCTAAAGAATTCTCCACATTATAAACTAGAGACACTGCAGTAAGTTATCATTTCAAATATTCATGTTTTCATATAGCTGAACATTTCTACCAAAAAGACTCGAGGGAGAATTAAATATGAATGATTTATTTTGGTACAAGATCAGATTAAAGAAATAATAAAAATAAAATAAAACCCTCGACAAGCTCTGTCTCAAAGTTCTTTGGTAGGCCCCCGTCTTTCTCCAGGTCTTGATGTTAGCTGGTAGGTCCTGCCTGAAGATAAAGGCAGGGGCGGAGCCTACCCCCCCCCCCCCCCCCCCTGCGAGTGGACAGGGACCATCCTGGTGGTGGCGGGGAGGATGGAGGGGAACTTCACTACGACACCTACGGGCAGCAAAGTAGTAGGTGAGATCATTCTATATATAGTCGATGTCGAGCTGTGATTGGCTACGCCAGATTGCGAATTAATGACGTGGCATTAGAGTCTTTCTGGTAGAACTTGCGCATACGCTTTCATTTCTACCAAAAAGACTCGAGGGAGAATTAAATATGAATGATTTATTTTGGTACAAGATCAGATTAAAGAAATAATAAAAATAAAATAAAACCCTCGACAAGCTCTGTCTCAAAGTTCTTTGGCGTAGGCCCCCGTCTTTCTCCAGGTCTTGATGTTAGCTGGTAGGTCCTGCCTGAAGATAAAGGCAGGGGCGGAGCCTACCCCCCCAAAAGAAGGGAAAATCCGCTTACCTAAGAACCTGTGATTGAAAGTGGAAAGAGTTGAATGAGGAAGACGATATAGACTTGTGTTATGAACTTATAAAATGGCATGGTGAAAGTAAGCCACGTTAGGCATGAAACAAACATGATAAATAAAGCCACGTTAGGCTTAAATTACTGGCTACGATTAGCCATTAAGCAAATAAGATAAATAAAGCCACGTTAGGCACAATTACTGGCTACGATTAGCCAGGAGTAACAGGATAAATGAAGCCACGTTAGGATAATTACCGGCTACGATTAGCATGAAGTAACATGATAAATAAAAGCCACGTTAGGCTTAAATTACTGGCTACGATTAGCCATGAAGCAAACATGATAAATAAGCCGTTAGGCCATAGGTACGATTAGCCATTAAGTAACATGATAAATGAAGCCACGTTAGGCATAAATTTATGATCTGAGCTCCTTTAGTAAATTGCTGGGATAAAGGACGAAAGCCCGATGGGCTGCGCAGCACTAGAGAGAAGAGATGCAAATGCAACGTGAGAAGCAATAGGCTGCAGTAACCACCACCAGTAGCTAGCGAAAAGGTAGGCTTACCTTGATTGTAGGTTGAGAGAGCTTGTTGAGCGTTAAGTAGAATTTGCTTGTCGGATCTGATGTAGATCTTGTATGCCGTGGACGACCATCTGCCTAACATTTGAATGGTAGAGTCAGGAACACCGCATTCAGCTGCTGTTGTCGCAGCTCCGATGCGAAAGGAATGCCGGTGTATAGATGTGGAGAAAGATCGCAAAGTGTTAAGACGGAAGCTAGATGAGTTCTAAACCATTGCTTGTCATTGGGAGTCTATTAGGTAATAAATAGGGGTGAATTTTTTGGAGTGCGAGGACGTGCTTTGAGGTACCTGACCATAGATGTGTAAGGGCAGAAAAAATTATTAATTTTGAGATCGTAATAGTGACGCCTGTGCCGGAAGAATCAGCTTTAGAATATTTAATAAATAAATTAATGAAGATGAAGAGAAACGCAAATCGGAGAGACATAAGCCGCGAGGAATTAAAGATTTTGAATCAGAGGCGAATTCCCCTAATCGCATAAACCCATAAAAAGCAGACAGAAACACTGCCTCGAGGAGAATGTTATGTACTCGCAAAACGAACTGTTACTTAGAGAAGAAATAAGTCTGTGCAGAAGATTTAGCGTTATGGGGAGGCGTTTGTCTGGTGTCTTTTGAGCAGATTTTTCTATGCCTTTGAGTAAAAGCCGAATAGGGCGTTGAGAAAATACTTGGATAGTTGGGATTATGGAATCGTGCGTGAAATTGAATGCCAGCCAGCAGTTTACGTATTGTAGCGATCTTCAGATTACGGGATTCGAAACAATGAACTACGAAGCACAAATTGTAGAAATTAAAATGGGGAGAATAGGAATTCTGAACGAAAAACAGAATTTCGTAAACCAGGACCATGCCGAAACGTAGGATTTGAGTGTCGATGGCGCAACTCCTTGAGTGATATAAAGACTAGCAGAATTTAATAGGATATTGAGATGAGAGCCTAGTTCAGGATTAATTCTGCCAGGGTCGGGCATGGTGTTGGATTCTGGTTCGCTGCTGGGCAAAGACGTCTGAAAGCCTGCAAACGAGAACGAGAGAGAGCGTCAGCAATGACATTTGTATGCCCTGGAATATGCACGGCTTTAAGGAAGAAATTGTGTGGACGGATTGCCAAGTTAAGCGACGGAGCAGAGGCATTATAGTTTGGCAATGCGAACGTCCTTTATTTATAATGTCGACTGTAGCTGCGTTGTCGCAGTACATCGCGATGCGTTTACGTGACCAAGCGGTACCCCAGAGGACACAAGCTACGACGATGGGGTATAGTTCGTAAAGAGCCGTTGAGGGAGAACTTGGAAACGAGGAAGTAAACTCATCCGACCATTTCTGCGAACCATTGCCCTTGAAAGAAACCCCCAAAACCAATGGAAGGGGCTGCATCAGTGAATAACTCGAGTGCGCTGATGATTCAAAAACCTCGTTGTAAAAAAAAGAAATGCCGTTCCAGTTGTTAAGCAGGAGCGACCAGAACCTGAGGTCTGATCGACACCCGTCGTCTAAGTGAATTGAGTCAAACAGGCTATTGACGGAATAGGCCAGTGTAAGCAGACGAGAAATGAAGGAGCGACCTTGAGGGATAATTCGCATAGCGAAATTTAGATGTCCGAGTAGAGAGAGCATGTCCCGTTTAGAAACCGTAGGAGCTACGAGAAAAGACTCTAAGAACGACCTTATTCTGAGAAGTTTATCTTTGGAAGAGAAGCTAGCATCTGAACGGAATCGAGAACGATACCGAGGAATTCGAGAGAGGTTGACGGACCCTAGTTTTCTCGTTTGAAAGGGGCACGCCTAACTCGAAAAAAAGGGATTTTAGTGTTTCGAGTACGGAGCTTTGGGACGAGGGAAAATCTATTAGCAAAAAATCGTCCAGTAGATGTAACACGAAGGGGAGCTTGCAGACATTCAACAGGATCCAACACAAGGCCTCTGATAAGCAATTAAAGATGCGTGGACTACTTCTGCACCCAAAAGTGAGTCTTACTGCGAAATAGAGCAGATTTCTCCATTAACGCCGAAAAAAGGCCAATCGGAAGAATGAATGGGCATGATCTTAAAGGCATCTGTGATGTCTGCTTTGGCTAGCTGAGCGCCATTCCCTGCAATCTTAATTAGATGAATCGCATCGTCTACCGAAGCGTAGTACAGCGAAAAAAACTCTGGAGGAATGCATTCGTTAACGCTTGCGAGATCATTAGAATGGGGAGGACATATCGAAAATCAGGCGCTTTTTCCCTGAATATTTGCGTGTAGCTATGCCGATGGAATTGACTCGATGCAAGGAAAAAGGAGATGAGCTGAAAGGGCCGATAATATCCTTTATTTAGCTCCTTATCAAGGAGGCTTGAGACTATGTCAGGTTCAGCTAGAGCAGACTGCAGATTCCGAGCTACATAAGGGGTGGAAAGAGGGGAACAAACTCCGACCCGAAATCCTTGAGAGAGCCCAGTGATTAAATAATCGACGAAAGTAGAATCGGGGTGAGAAGAGAGGTAGCTAGAGAGTATATCTATGTTAATGGGAGTAGAGGGGTGACCATTTAGAATTTTTTCCGAGGCTGTGCTCTTCCTCTGGACGCTGGTCTGAAGCGTCGTGGGCAGACAGATTTGGGGTGCGGGTCTCTGCAGAAGCTGCAAAATTGCAAAAACTTACACTTAGCATAATTACATACAGATTCGTTAAAATTGTTACACAGAGGATTGCCGTGAAGACCGATTATGGGTCTGCCTTTTACATCAAGTGGGGCGTGTGCAGGATCAGCACCATGGACAGCGGGCGACTCCCATGTTAGGCTTTAGGGCAGAGAAAGCGGCCGAGTGCCCGTGCGAGCTGCACACGACGCAAGCCAAGGCTCGTTGACCCCCGAAGTGACGAATCAAAAGTTCGGGATCGGTCACAGACCAGTCCAGTCTAGTGTTGTAGAGTGTAATGAAAGAAGCAGATTTGGCCGCGAGAGATTTGTGATATTCGTAGAACAGCGTTCCTCCGTAACGCTGATTAAAGTCTGCCAGCATTGCCAGGTAGAGATCTAATTCTCCCTACGGTCAGGGAAAGATTGACACAAATATCTCTATATATCCCAAAAGCGATGACGACGCGCCGAACGACAAGTTACGTTGTAGTCTGGGATCGGAGGTTTTCAGGAAGACTGCCACGTCACCGCAGTCAACCATTTGCCTATCGACTGCTGGCGATGGAAGCAGTAAAGCAGCCAAATTAACATCCTTACCTGAGATTATGTCCGATCTCATTTTTGGAGACACTGAGACTGCAGCAGGAGGAACAAATCGCCTACCGAAATTTTGTGCTGGAGTAGCCGTGGAGAAATTAAATTGCTGCGTAGACGCTGACGTGGCAGCATTTAGATGTGAAGATGGAGCGAAGGCCGGAGCGACGGATGTAGAGGGTTCCGTAGACAAATCAGCTACACCAGGAAAGGATGAGAGGTTAGTGTAATGACCGGAAGACGTTGAAGGCATTGAAAATCCGGCTGCGTTCGTGGCAAAAAGCGGACTCGAACACTCCTAGTCTGCTTTCGAATCCTTTGACGGTTTCGGTTAGTCCTTGAACAGCTTTAAGGAGGTACATTAAATGCTTCTGCTCCGTGAGTAGGCGAAAGTGACGTTGCAACGGGAAACTTGGGCCTTTAGCCTGACTTGGTGGTGAAGTTTTGGCGGTCCGCTTCCTGCCTGCTGTTTTGGGTTGGGCGGAGGGAGCCGTAGAGGTAGTGGTATCATCCGTGGTTGGGACAGCGCGAGCTGCCCAGGGTGTTGAATGCCAGAGGATGGAGCGTTGCGTGAAATGTCGTTACTGACCGGAATACCGGCCTCTTCCAGGATGGCGACAATTTTCTCTGAAGGCCATTGGGACCAGGGGGATTCCCGAGTTTGAATGCGGGTACTCCGGCGCACCGACAGAGGAGAAGGCGGAACTTGATTGTCGTCTGAATCGGTAAGGTCAAAGTCTACGATCGCTTTTTGCGACATAGTGGCTGCGTAGAAAATGTGCTATAAAGCGGGAACTTCACTACGACACCTACGGGCAGCAAAGTAGTAGGTGAGATCATTCTATATATAGTCGATGTCGAGCTGTGATTGGCTACGCAGATTGCGAATTAATGACGTGCATTAGAGTCTTTCTGGTAGAACTTGCGCATACGCTTTCATTTCTATATTTATATGCATATTTGGTCCCACTTTATATTAGGTGTCTTTAACAACTATGTACTAACATTTAAATGAATCATTTAGTATAATGCAATGTTTTTACATTGTACTTATATTTTAAAAAATACCTGCATCTGTAAGGTGGTGGGGTTCCTCGGCTTCGCCAGGCTCTGTGGAAACAGAAACAGATGGATGGTGAGGTTTTAACAGTGACACGTGGAAAGTGGGGTGAATTTTATACTCAGGTGGAATCTGGAGCTGGTAGGTGACGGGGTTGATCTGCTGGACGATGGTGAAGGGGCCAATGAATCTGGGACTCAGTTTCCTACTGGGCACGCGCATCCTGATGTCCCTTGTTGACAACCAAACCTTCTGTCCCGGCTGGTAGTTTGGGGCATTGGAGCGTCGAAGATTGGCTGTCATTCTGCGCCTGCATAGGGCCCGTTGGAGCTGGTGATGTGCGGAGTCCCAGACCCTCTTGCTCTCCTCGGAACCAGTAGTCGACCGCTGGTACATCCGAGGGTTCCCCTGACCAGGGGAGCAGTGGGAGTTGGTAGCCGAGTATGCGCTGAAACGGGGTGTGTCCGGTGGTAGGCTGCCGTAGAGAGTTCTGGGCGTACTCGGCCCAACCCAGGAACTGGTTCCAAGAGTCCTGGTGGCTGTGGCAGATGGTATGAAGGAAGCGTTCTATCTTTTGTATCTTCCGCTCCGTCTGTCCGTTCGTTTGTGGGTGGTATCCTGAGGAGAGGCTGATGGTCACACCTAGGAGTGCGCAAAAGGCCTTCCAGACCCTGGAGATAAACTGTGGTCCTCGGTCTGATACAATGTCCTCAGGAATTCCAGAATATCTGAAGATATAGTTAAACATCAGTTCAGCAGTCTCCATAGCCGTGGGCAGTCCCCTTAAAGGTGCCCTAGAATTAAAAATTGAATTTATCTTGGCATAGTTAAATAACAAGAGTTGAGTTCATGGAAATGACATACAATGAGTCTCAAACACCATTGTTTCATCCTTCTTATATAAATCTCATTTGTTTAAAAGAGCTCCGAAGAACAGGCGAATCTCAACATAACACCGACTGTTACGTAACAGTCGGGATCATTAATATGTACGCCCCCAATATTTGCATATGCCAGCTCATGTTTAAGCCATTAGACAAGGGCAGCCAGTATTAACGTCTGGATCTGTGCACAGCTGAATCATCAGACTAGGTAAGCAAGCAAGAACAATAGCAAAAAATGGCAGATGGAGCAATAATAACTGACATGATCTATGATATCATGTTATTTTTAGTGATATTTGTAAATTGCCTTTCTAAATGTTTCGTTACCATGTTGCTAATGTACTGTTAAACGATGGTAACTTTAACCACATTTATTACTATATTCACGGAGACGAGACTGTCCTTATTTTCATTTTTTAAACACTTGCAGTTTGTATAATTCATAAACACAATGTAAGGAACTCAGAACGTGTGTGTGTCTGAGTTCGAGACTCTGTTGAAGTGTGTTTTTGTCATGTTTGTCCTCACCTTGTGCTTGCCCTCACTTCCTGTTGGTTACTATGGTCACCGGTTAGTTGCCTTGACGATTTCCCCCTCCCCCTTGTTACCTCGTTAGCATGATCTGTATAAATAGGTCCCGGTTTTAGTCAGAGGGGGTCAGTTATTGTTTGAGTTTCTCAATGTAGTGTTTGTTGTGTTGTTCTGCCATGCTGATTGTGTCTTGTCTGACCTGGAGTTAATGTTATTGCCTTTCTGGATTTATGGATTTTCTGCTTGGATTAATCACTGCCTTTCCAGGATTCATGTCCTACTGATCTGTGGATTCCTTTGTTATGTCTGGAACCAAGTTTGACTGTTTTCAAATGGAATAAACTGTTTGCATTTAGATCCTCATCTCTCCTTATTTAAGACAACACTGCAGACGTTACAGAATAACTGACCCTCTCAGATGGATCTAGCAGCAGATTTTCCTCCTGGAGCTCGTCTCCTCCTGGACCTTGCATACCAATCTGACTTTTCAGATAAGTCACTTGCTGCTTTTTATCATGCCAGTCTTAATGCACCCTTGAAAAATCAACTCTTTAGTGGAACACTAGCTGACACGGT
Source organism: Culter alburnus (assembly GCA_028476615.1). Taxonomy (NCBI): domain Eukaryota; kingdom Metazoa; phylum Chordata; class Actinopteri; order Cypriniformes; family Xenocyprididae; genus Culter; species Culter alburnus. The sequence continues at coordinate 65,692 of JAOTNS010000201.1, forward strand.
TGAACGGGCTTTATTATTGAGTGGTTCTGTGTTCACTGTTGGATATGCAGATGAGGAGCTCCTAAATCATGCAGTACCTGCTATCCCCGAGCCTGTCCACTTCATGTCAGGACTGGTTAATGTCATGTCTACCAAGCCTGAGCCCTTTCACAAGATGGCCACCGCCATGCCAGAGCCCTCAAGTAAGATTGTTACCACGCCAGTGTCTCGCCCCAAGATGGCCGCCGCGCCAGTGCCTCTCCAGGTTACAGACACTACATCAGAGTCATTGACCAGGATGACTACCATGCCAGAGGTTCCAGCCAGGATAACTACTAAACCAGAATCTCCAGCCGTCAAGGAAGGCACTTCAAGGTTCCCAGTCGAGTTACACTTTGTTAACAAAGTTAAATTGGGTTGTAGGCACAAGAGACTGGTGTCAAGTTTGGATGATGTACCACTTTTGACTGTACGTGCTGCTGGTATCACTGTAGTTGTCCCAAATCAAGAGGTGGTCCCACTGACAACTACACTCCACATCACTGCTATAGCCATTATGTGCGTCTGGGCTGCATACTGTTCAGTAACTCAAGAGTCTGTTTCAAGGTCTGCTTCAAAGCCTGCTTCCAAGTCTGCTTCAGTCCAAGAGTCTGCTTCAAAGCCTGATTTTGTTTATCAATCTGCTTCCAAGTCCATTTCAGCCCAAGAGTCTGTTTCTAAGTCTGCTTTAAGGTCTGATCCAGTCCATGAGTCTGATTCAAGATTTGCATCATTTCACAAGTCTTCTCCAGAGCCTGTTTCAACCATGAGTTCCCTGCCTCCCTTGATACTACCACTGAAGTCTAACCTGAGTTTCATGTCTGTCTTGACGCAACTGCAGAGGTTGAACCCGAACTTCATGTCTGCGATGATGTGACCTCTGAGGTCGTACATGGACTTTCTGAAAACCAGAGACAATGTTCTGATCATGTCATGTCCATTGAGGATGCCCTCTATCTCACTGCCTGTTTTGGCAAGACCCATGTGCCCAGTGCTAACTTCTCTCTCTTTTGTATTTCAGTTTTGCCTGATGTAGCTTTGCCTGTCTTACTAGATATGCCCTGGGGGTCCTTGCTCTCATCAGACTATGGCATGGCTACGGTGGTCTTCTGCTCCGCCATGGAAGACTATAGTCTCACCCGATCTGCTACGGTGGTCTTCTGCTCCGCTGTGGAGGACAACAATCTCATCTGATCTGCTATGGTGGTCATCCGCTCCACCCTGGAGGTTGTCTGCCCTATCGATCCAGCTTGAGCTACTCCCTCATCTCATGTCTGCCCAAGTTTCCCCTAAAGAATTTTTTGGGGGGGACTATGGGTACCAGGCTCCAGCAGGTGCAGAGCTTGGCCCACCACTGCTCAACGCCCCAGGCCTGCCAATGCTCCACAGCCTGCCACTGCTCCATGGTCCGGGCCCACCAATGCTCCACAGCCTGCTACTGCTCCATAGCCCAGGCCCGCCAATGTTCCATGGCCTAGATCCACCCATGCCCCATGCTTCAGGTCCTGTCCCCCTCCACGGGCCTGGCCCTCCATCCCTCCCCCAAAACCACCTCCACTTCACCACCACTGTTATATTAGGAGCATCTGGAATCCGCTCCTTAAGTGGGGAGCTCTGTAAGGAACTCAGAACGTGTGTGTGTCTGAGTTCGGGACTCTTATGTTGAAGTGTGTTCTTGTCATGTTTGTCTTCACCTTGTGCTTGCCCTCACTTCCTTGTTGGTTACTATGGTCACCCTTGTTAGTTGCCTTGACGATTTTCCCCTCCCCCTTGTTACCTCATTAGCATGATCTGTATAAATAGGTCCCGGTTTTAGTCAGAGGGGGTCAGTTATTGTTTGAGTTTCTCAATGTAGTGTTTGTTGTGGTGTTCTGCCATGCTGATTGTGCCTTGTCTGACCTGGAGTTAATGTTATTGCCTTTTCTGGATTTATGGATTGTATGCTTGGATTAATCACTGCCTTTCCAGGATTCATGTCCTACTGATCTGTGGATTCCTTTGTCATGTCTGGAACCAAGTTTGACTGTTTTCAAATGGAATAAACTGTTTGCATTTAGATCCTCGTCTCTCCTTATTTAAGACAACACTGCAGACGTTACACACAACTTCATTCTTTATAAATCTATCCAACAGTGTGTAATGTTAGCTTTAGCCACGGAGCACCATCAAACTCATTCAGAATCAAATGTAAACATCCAAATAAACACTGTACTTATGCAATTAGACATGCTGCATGATGAACACTTTGTAAAGATCCATTTTGAGGGTTATATTAGCTGTGTGAACTTTGTTTATGCTGGTTAAGGCAAGCGCGAGCTCCGGGGGCGGGGGAGCACGAGATTTAAAGGGGCCGTGCAGGGAATCGGTGTATTGGCTCAAAATTGGCAGTTAAAAAAATTAATAAAAAAAAAATCTATGGGGTATTTTGAGCTGAAACACAGACACATTCAGGGGACACCTTAGACTTATATTACATCTTTTAAAAAGACGTTCTACGGCACCTTTAAAGGAATCAGATGACATGACTTAGAAAATCTGTCAACAACCACCAATATGCAGGTACAATTATCAGATGCAGGAAGATCAGTAATGAAATCGACTCCTAGGTGTGACCAAGGGCGGTTGGGAACAGGCAGAGGTTGGAGTTTCCTGGAGGGAAGATGCCGTGGAATTTTTGAGATGGTGCATTCCTTGCATCCTTGCAAGTACCTCCTGATGTTTGCTGCCATGTTCGGCCACCAGAAGTGATGTTTCAGCAGCGAGAGGGTTTAATTGACCCCAGGGTGGCCAGTGCCCAGTGACATGTGAGATGCGTGAATGAGGGGAGTGCGCCGTGTCCAGGTGACCTAGAGATAACCTGGGGGGCAACCCGGCGGAGCGTTGGTGGAGGCATTGGACTCGTGAAGTGTTTCCTCAGACCAGACGATGGGGTTCACAAAGAGTTTCTCCGACAGAATAGGTTCAGGGGTTTCAGGGCTCTCATTAGGACCATGGATGCGAGAGAGAGCGTCGGCCTTTACATTCTTGGATCCTGGATGATAAGAGATGGAGAAACTGAATTGGGTAAAGAACAGAGCCCATCGTGCTTGCCATGGGTTTAGTCGTTTTGCATCTCGAAGGTATTCCAGGTTCTTGTGGTCATTTAATACTATGAACGGGTGTTTGGCTCCTTCGAGCCAATGCTTCCACTCCTCTAGGGCTAACTAGATGGCTAGAAGCTCCATATTCCGGATGTCATAGTTTATCTCCGCCAGGTTGAGTTTGCGGGAGAAGAAGGCACATGGGTGTAGTCTACTTGGATTCCCCTGCTGCTGTGAAAGGACCGCTCCCGCTCCAGTGGTCGAGGCATCGACCTCCACGACGAAAGTTTTTTCAGGGTCAGGATGTACCAGGAGGGGAGCGGTGGTGAATGCTTCCTTTAGAGTCTCAAAGGCTTGGGTGGTGGCTGGGGTCCAGGACAGAGACTTGAGCTTACTGCGCAGGAGATGTGTGAGTGGAGTGGAGATGATACTGTAACCTTGAATGAAGCGTCAATAGAAGTTTGCAAATCTGAGGAATCTTTGAAGTTCTTTTATGGCCGTGGGAATGGGCCAGTCCTTGATAGCGGAGACCTTCCTCTCGTCCATCCGGATTCCACTGCGATCAATGTAGTACCCAAGGAACTGCACTGAGGGCTGGTGGAAGGTACATTTTTCCGCTTTGAGGAACAGGTGGAACTCCCTCAGGCGTTGCAGGACCTCCGCAACATGGTGGCGATTGTCGGCCATGCTCCGGGAGTAAATCAGAATGTCGTTGATGTATACTAGGACTGATTTGTGGAGGAACTCCCGGAGCACCTCATGGATGAAGTCCTGGAATACGGCGGGGGCGTTGACAAGTCCATACGGCATGACCAAGTATTGGTAGTGGCCAGTAGGGGTCACAAATGCTGTCTTCCTCTCATCCCCCTCATGTATCCGGATGAGGTTATACGCGCTGCGGAGGTCCAACTTCGTGAACACAGTGGCACCTCAGAGATGTTCCAGGGCAGATGGGACGAGAGGAAGTGGGTAACTGATCTTCACGGTGATTTTGTTCAGAGCTCTGTAATCAATGCAGGGCCGCAAGCCTCCGCCCTTCTTCGCCACGAAGAAAAAGCTGGAAGCAGCAGGGGAAGTAGACGGGCGGATGTAACCTTGTGACAGAGCCTCTTGGATGTATTCCTTCATGGCCTTCTCCTCCGGGATGGAAAGGGAATAGATTTGACTCACTGACTCACCCGGTAGCAGATCAATAGCACAATCCCATGGTCGGTGTGGAGGCAGCGTGGAGGCTTTCTTGGGGCAGAAGACATCACTGAAGTGGGAATAACACTGGGGAATGTCCACTGAACGGTTCTCTAGGGGATTTTCTCTGGACATAGCAGAGACTGGTAATTCTTCAGAACAAGAAGAACTTGGAACAGGAAACTCAGGAAAACAATCCAGGAAACAGTTGTCACCCCACTTCAGGATTTCCCCAGTCTTCCATGATATGACCGGGATTTGTTCAATGTGGAGGATGCCGACTTGAAGTTGGATGGGGCCGGCGCTGAAGCACACTTGTCTTCGGCCGAGGGGTCTTCCAGTTACCGAGTGAATCTGATAAGTCGACGGTGTGGCTGTTGTCTTGAGCTAGAGCTGGCGGCAGAGGGCTCCGGAGATGAAATTCCCGGCTGACCCAGAATTGAGGAGGGCACTGACTGGAAGAGATAAATCGGCAGCAGTAAGGTTTACAACAGTGGTAAGTGGTTTCATCTTATTAATTGACCCTTCGCAAAGACCCGCCCCCCTTAGTTATTGTTGCTTTGTCCGACAAGCCGTGGTTTCAGTCAATAAATTTCATTTTAGTTCTTCATTCTTTTTCAGCTCTTACAGTTTCATTTTGCATATTTGATAAACAGAGAGATTTGACTTGTTTATAATTGATCTGTATTAAAATAGTTAAGGCATGTTTCAGATTTTTATTATTTCAAATAAATGTCTGATTTTACATAATTGACCATTTTATTTTTGGATTTACAGGTTTTGAGGAAATTCCCATTTCCATTAAAATATCCGCTCTGAGTCCGGCTTCACACACTCTCCTCACGGACACTCTCTTCTTTCTCCACTGTAACTTGAGAAATTCACCACAGTGTTTATAAACTCCTCTGATCTGAATCACGCAGCAGAACCACAGGGTCCTGAAGCAGAGAGCTCAGAGAGCTGACAGAGAGACACCGTTTGTGTTTCTTGTTATACATACTGAATACAGACTGAAGGATTAATAATTACAGCTTTTTTAAGACAGGGTTTCATAAATGTTAATGATGACTGTACAGTATGTGAGTTATACACTACCTCTGTTAACTTGTATATATGTATGTATAAAATACTGTATAACTATATAAATAACATACATTTCTGACTGCACTGTATTAAAGCACAATTTGAATTTTTCTAATAATTGTTTCTGTTCCTCTTATATTTCTGTGAGGATACTTTGAAAAAATTGTATACAGTATAAAGTGCTTTATAAATAAAAAGTGACTTTGCTACCACTTTGTTACTCCAGTAATTTCCAGTAAACTCCATTTCCATGTCAAATAATGTTTATCATTGGTTTTTAAATGTAAACTGCAGACCTTCTACAACTAGCAGCATTTATTTCTCCTTCAGGTGTCTTTAAAAATCACATTTTGTGCCGTTCTAGTCTGATTTGGCATTAGTATTACAAGAAATCAGTGTTATTCAATGTAAGCACATAACAGTCTTTAGGTCAGCAGAAATGATGATCAGCTCGTATGAACACAGAGATCAACCCCAACACACATCCATAAATGCTCTATTAAAGTGTGAATGGTGGGTGATTTAAACTGACGTCATTGTTTCTAAAAACCTTTATTGAGACGTCTTTCCATATGAACTATTGTTCTTTCTTGCTGTGTTACATGTATTACAGGACTGTGCTTCATAATAATAGTGCTTGAAGATGTTGGTAGACTGAAATTAATGGTTTTGAAACCATTTTCACTCAGAAAATACTAGTGAATTCCTGAAACACTTAAAAAAAATGGCAAGTATCATTGAATTAAATGTAAATATTACTATAAACTAACATAAACTGAAAAAATATTGTCTGTAAAAGTGTGCTTCTAATAATCTTTGTTTTATTTTTTACGTGTATTGTTATTGTTACAGTGTATGCTAAACAGAATAAAATTCAAACACATTTTGCATTATTTAGATCTTAAAGTAATAATAATTACACCACTGTTAAATTAGTAGACAGTAATGTATCACTAATGGTTTAATCATATCAGTCATACTAAAAACATTATCGAACCCTGATGATGATGTCAAAGATGACACATTTCAAAGCATTTTATGATAAGTTGAACAAAACACAAAAGTGTAAAAAGGAAAATATTCTCACTTGAGGTGAAGGAGGAAGAGTTTGTGTGCGGTAGACAGTTATGTACTGTATTATATTACAGAAATGTAATTCGAAGGAAGATACAGACACTCCTAGTTTTGATGTTGTTGAATTGAAGAAGAAGTGTAAATTGTGAATAGAAGATTGCATTCTGTAGTATTGGATGTGTCACCAGCAGAGGGCAGCAGAGACACTGTGAATATGAGGCCGACATGATATAAATTTACAACTGAAACATCTGACCAAAGAACCATTTCAATATGAATACAATATACACGTGACAAGAATACATTTTGAAAATATCTGGATTCCTGCATTTATTCTTAATATTATATTTTTCAAAATGATATTGAGCCACGGATCCTGTGATCATTGACAGGACAGTGTGTGAAACTCTGTGTGACGACTTCTCCAGAAGATAACCGTAGTCAACTAAAGAAAATGATTGATTGAAGCGTGTGTCACACAGGTGCCTGTGTCTCCTCATTGCCAGTGTTATTTACATCTCTCCATAATTAAATAAAACACACACTTTGTGGCTTCCAAGGTATCTCCACTTCCTTTACTTGAAGACGTCAATCACGCCGGTTTTTAGGTTTACATTGTAATACTGTTTGGTAATTTTGAATAAAAGTTAATTTGAATTAAAGTGCAAAATATGAATTTTTCAGCACTGAGGCGCTTATTTAAAAAAAGACGTTAGTTGCCGTGGACGCATTGATTTCACTTCTTTAAATCATTTACAAAGGGGATGTCTGAACAGGACTCGTGCAAGAAATCATATTTCATGGATTTGAGCTACAGTATTCAAGATTTTATTACCATACTGTTAGTATGTAAGGATTGAGTGGTTCTGACGCCATTTGATTAAGGTGGACACAAGGAGCGACCACAAACCAGCGATAATGAGTTTTTGAGAGTATGTGGCTTTTGGTAAACGCATCGCTGTGTCTTGGTACAAGTACAAATTAGTGGAACGAACCACCTTAACGAGCATTATTATTACAATGTCATTAATCAGTTTTGTTGTAGTTAACTAGGGTTACTAGCAGTGTTTATCACGAATGCTACTCTACTCATTTGTTTTCTGTTTTTTGTAGTTATTACATTATATGTTGAAAGGATCATGTATTTTAATCGGTTTACCTATTTTATCATTTATTGAAGATATTCATTTTGAGGGTTGAAAGTTTGTATATTTTGATATTTTCTCTCAGTTGCTTGATAGCGGACCCTATTGTTAGACACTTGTTGCACACTGCAGTAAGCTAGATCGATATTAGGCATTGGTATAAATACTTATTGCGTACTCTTAAGTAAATCATAAGAAATATTTTCATATTTAAATATTTTTTAGGACTGTACTGTTGGTTGAGTTGACATACTCACTAAGAGTTTTTTGTCAATGAATATGTCTTGTCCAAGTTGCTCTTACCTGCCTATAATTAAAAATACATAAAGATAGGGCATATTATACATTTTATTGTGTCGTAAAAAGCACATTTTTATTAAGGCTGTTGCCTTGAGCCCGTTGTTCCCTAACTGGTGGTACATATTGGTAGTTACAAAAAATTTTAGCACATATTGTTCTCTCGTCAGCATCTTGCTCACCTAAAATCGTAAGATTGTGCCTGTTCTCATGATAGCAGTAAATACGTACCATAGATCTCAATAATATTATTACAATATAAAAATTGTATCTTTTTTTCGGAGTGGTACTTGTAACTTAATAGTTTTTTTTTTAGCCCCGTCCAACTTTTCCTATAGTGGTGCCTCTGACAATTTCTCATGTTATACACTTATATACACATACTTGTACTTTATATGGACACTTATTTTAAGTATATGAAAGTAAACTGCATTTTTTATGCTCCAGTACTTTTGGGGGCTGGAATCTATATATGTTTTCATTTCATGATGCTACTTCTGAAATCAGATTCAACAATTACTTGTTTTACACCTTGTCATATCTTTATGTAAGACCTTTTTACATATCAGAGAAATCAATGGAATACATTCAACCCGTTTTTTTAATAGAGAAGATTGATTATGCATTAACACTGATAATTAATTATCTTTCAAAAATTAGCATCTTAATTAAAGACGGAAATCCTAAACCGATACCGTCTGCAAACAATGTTAAAGGCCATTTGGATCAGTATGCAGCCATTTATTAATTCTATGACATTGGGGAGAGACAAAGAAACAAAACCCATATTATTAAAACCATTTTCGATGGTGGGTGAGTTAATTTTGATTTAGAAGTTAACGGTTATCATCAACTACATGTTATAGTGTAATAGAGAGGAATGATTAAGGGTTTGGTTTGAGGAATCTCAACAGATGACACGAGTGATTTCCTGACCTACTTATTCAGCTTACAGTCAGGTCTTTATACACGTTTTTTAGATGCGTTAAATCTACGTTTATTTAATCAATTATTACCCACACCGTTTGATCTATGGAGAAACACGGGAATTGATTCTGATAATTTTTATTGAGAGCGCTGTGAGTTTGATTAGGTAAGCTAAAATATGTCTTAAGACTGGGATTTATTCAGAAATAGATTGCATGTGTATTGGCGTGAGTATGGCATCACTAAATTCCCGGAATCTCTGACAAGGATTTTTTTATTTATAAATATTTCGATTGCTGTTCATTCTTTATTTTCGTAGAGATGTTTTTGAACTTTACTTATGTCTGTTGCTCTTGACCCACACATTCTCATGGAAAGTCACCTGATTATTTTACACAAACGTTTACTCCTGCATATGATATAGTAATCGCCTAGTTGTTTTTCAGTTTGATCAACTGCCATTTATTCAGGATAAATGTCTGATATAAAAGTATGAATTGAGCATATGTTGAACAATAATGGAATCTACAGTTTGGGAAGGTATGACAAGATATTATTTTTTTTCAATCTTTCTTTGATTAAACTTTATATAAACCAATCATCTGATGAGATGACTATTGAGTTCCCGATGGTTGCAGAAACTTAGGAAGAACTTTTTGGAACGCAAATCTCTACATGCACATTTGAGCAGAAACTATGAACTTATAAGCAAATTTAATCCCCCCCCTCCCCCCCCCCTCAGCAAACAATTTTACACAAACTCATATGAAGCTAGAGGAGGAACAAGGACCATCATGAAAAACATTATCGTTTATTAAAAACTTGACTATGAAGTTGATAGTGCCCTACAAGAACCTTTATGTTGATTATCTTGATTTTTTTTCAAGCCTATAATTGTTGCTAACATGCGCGTGTTCCGTGGCGTTGAGATATACTCTTTTTGTCATTTATCTCAGGATGCTGTTTTTCATTCACTTCTCTGCATGGTGCACAAAAATTATACAAATGCCATTACAGCAAACACTTCAAAAAGCTATCAAAATATATGAAACACAGACAAAGACGGAGTGAGCGGACATTTCGAACCCACTTACTAAGAACGGATATGATGGTAGATTGGGGATGGGGAGTCTTGGTTAAAGATGGCTGGACAGAAGAACTGAAAGATATTGCAGAGAAAGAGAAAAAAAATAAAGTTGTTTTGATTATTGAAGCTTTCCCATTGCGTCGTGAACTTCTGGAGTGATCACATCTCTAACACTTGATTCGCACACCTTGCACATTTGCATTTAAGAAGCTGAAAGCAACGAAACGATGGATGAAAAGACCCAAAACACTGGAAAACCCAAGAGAGAGCATGAGGAAAAACAGGCTGCAATGGGAATACCCATTACAAGACTTGACCTGAATTAAGATGTAGACTACAAAGAATAATGCCTCGGTACGCCAACTAATTGAACTCTTGGAATATCTTCGATAATTAGATGCGATAAATGATTCTGCCTTTGTTCTCTCCTGTTTTTCACTGTCATTCTTATTGGTTGATGTAAAGCTGTATCGTCATCTAGCTTATGTTGTTCAATCAATTGACAGTGTTTTATGGAATCAAAAGTTTTCTGTCCTTATGTTACTTACCGAGACACGGTTTAGGCCAGAGGTATATTTATTTAAAAACAAATCCAGGGAGTTATTTACATAAGCAGAGCACTGTGTTATGCGTAAGTAATAGATGAAAGAGTCTGGAGATGATGAAGGGAATTATATTTCTCACTCTTGTCCGATTTTGTCTTGTATAGTATGCAGGTTCCTAGCTTAAGAGATGAGTGGTTGAAGCTTGGCGGAGACACTCACACACACAGTGCGGTAAGCAACACAAGGAGGCTCCGGAATATTTTTAACCGACGGATTGATGGAGTGGCGACGACTGGAGCAGGTAAGGTATATGGCGTGTTTGTGCGTCCTTAAGGTATGCCTACATGTGTAGTCGTGCAAACGAGGGGGCTTTTTTTTCCGGACAGTGTGTGTTTGTGTGAGTGTGGTGGCTTATATGGTGAGATTGCGGTGCTGATGAGTCAACAGGTGGCGTGTGATCAATATGCTGGTGATTGAGTGCGTGGGTACGGGAGTGAGGTGGAACCCTGACGTGTCTGTGACACATTACACTTGCTTGTAATTTTTCTTTTTAAGTTGCTTTTGATAACAGCATCTGCTATTTAATTAACTGATGTAAAATTATGTTGTGATTACTATAATTCTTGCCCTGGAATACAAGACCTATTGACAACAGCACAATGTAAAAGATACTGTTGAAAACGTAAACAACATTTAAAGCAATAAAGAGCCACTGCCATCTAGAGGCCACGAGGAAACAAAGTACCACCGTTCAAGTGAAAGACTAGCATGAGAGCTCTGCTTTACATCTTCTGTTACATTTGTGCTTCTCATGTTTATTATTTCATGGGTTTTCTTTGAAATCTTTTAAAAATCTTTATGAATGAAAATATATGGAAAGAATATTAAATGTTTTGACTTCTATCTCACTTTTCAGTTAACTAGCAGTTTTGGTTCAGCATTTTTGTGTTTACTTATGTTCACTCACTGCAAGATGTGATCCAGGAACATGCTGTAATTGGAGAAATCAGGTTTGCAGATATCGATACCATAAAGGACTCTGCTTAGAAAAATAATGTTTTTAGTTTTAACTTGTTTGTGTAGAACAATTGAATTGAATTCCTCTTTATCTGATTAACTGAGTATTAACTTGCAAATGAACATTTGATTTCAGTTTTTAGATGTTCTGAAATTTAAACAGTTGTGTATTGGCAAGAACAGTTCACTTTGAAAGAAAAAAACAAAAACAAATGTTAGTGTGAATTCAGGTCAATTGGGACAATTTTTTGCCTTTGAGATTATTGGGAAAAAGTGTCCCAATAAACCTGAATTCACCTACTTAAAAGCACACACACACACACACGTTTGTTTTTGTGAATTGTGAGGATTCCATAGGCGTAATGGTTTTTATACTGTACAAACCGTATTTTCTATGCTCTACCAACCCCTAAACTATCCATCACAGGAAACTTACTTTCACAAAAACTCATTCGTAGGATTTATAAGCCTTTTGAAAAAGGGGACATGGGGTAATGTCCTTATAAGTCACCCTCTCCTTATGTCATACCCATGTCATTATACAAATTTGTGTCCTGATATGTCACAAAAACATGCACATACACAAAAAACACTAGAGCTATTATAGTAGTAAAAGAAGCACAGCTTCACCAACCAGCGGCCAGAGTTTCTTTGTACCCTGGTGAAAAAAGTATTCAAGTACCAAGCCAGACTAATTATCAGTATATTTCAAGTGTGTTAATGATTAGTTTAACTTAAAGTGTGCTATTTGAAACAACATGAATTGAATTTGATAAGACTCAAGTTCAACCACTCAACATATCATATTTTTTTTGCATGTAACGTACTTGTGCTGGGTGTTGTTCAATATAGATTTGTGGTGTATGATTGTAAAATGATTCTGCCAGTGTAAACTTATTAAACATATTTACTCATATTTGGAAATTATAGGCTACACTGCATATATTAAATGGGCTTTTAATGCATTAGTCATACTGAAATAAATAAGCACAAGTAATAAAATGAATTCTAAGGAGGAATAAGTAAACTTAAAAATACTCAAATTTAACTTAGATACACTACAACTCAGGACATTAAATAATGCATTTTTTAAATATACTTTCAGTGCATTGTTACAATGATCATTTTCAGCACGCACTTAAAATACCTCAAATATATTTTTACATAAAATGCAAATTTTTAAAAAATAAACTGAATTTCACTTCAAGTATTTTTCTAAAATATATTTATAGAAAATATACTAAAGTACAATTATTAAAGTGTGTTAAAAGTTGTATTGTGAAAATATGATGCTAATATACTTTTTATTTATTTAAAGATAGTACATTTTTTTGTTAGTATATTTGCAATGTATAGAAAAAGGGAAAATATTGTATTTTTTTTCAACACAACTAAATGGATATATTCATTTATCATAATTCGTTTTGGCTGCACACTCTACATTATACTGCATAATTCGTTTTGCTACTTTAAGATGAATGACTTTGTTACGCTCCATATGGGAACCAACTTTACCGCCCAGTAAATGTGTCATACTGTACTGTACTCTAACACTTTATTAAGCTAATGCATGTAATCAATTATTCAGGGACAAACGCACAAAACGTGCACCGAGCGCGTAACGTGACGTCATCATCGCGCGCCACAAATAAAAAGTGAAAGTAAATAAACAGAGTTGATGTTTCGCCTTTTAAACAACCAGTATCGATTCTACAACAGGATATCAGTGTGTTTTATAGGAACCTTATAATCGAAATCATAAATTTACGTGTAGATACTTGATAGAAAAGGTGGAGGAGTTTTTTAATCGATGTTGATCAAGGTGAGTTTCAGGTCTCGAGACTACGGGTGACTTCCGCATTTTTTGAAGGATGTAAATAGTTCTTTGAAATGCTTTTAATATATATTTTTTTTCATTTTGAAGCAAATTAATATAGTTATATTGTTTCGTGTTGTCTGTGGTTTATTTTAGCATTTGTGTGAACATAAAAATAACATTTAGGGGCACTGCTAGCAATTTTGGGTCCTATGAAAGAATATGAGGTTTGGGCCCCTACCGCACCAATTCCACACCAAACAAACTTAGCTATCCAAAATCTTTGTCTGCAATTTAATAACATGACCTATTACTTTTGCTATTGCTTTTAACCACTAGATATCAGTATTTAATCAGAGACCTCCCATGGCTGTAGCTAGCAGGTGATTTCTTCTTCTTCTTTGGGTTTTTACCGCAGCTGGCATCCAATTTATTGCATTACTGCCACCTACTGTATTAAATTCCTTTTACACTATATTCTCTTCTCCAATCCAGTTTCTTGTAAAAATCTAATAAATATGTCCTGCCTTTTTGTTTCTCTGCACACTCTAAAATACGTTTAACACTTCCCTCTACCCGTCCTAAACTCTGTAACTGGGTCATCATTTCTTGTCTTTCTTGAATAAACCTCCCACAAGATGTTAAGACATGCTCAACCGTCTCATACTCATGTCATTGTGTGCACATTCCTGTTGGGTGTTTCCCCATAATATATAGAGTGCCATTAAGATGGCTATGCCCCATTCTTACTCTGCTTAAAATGACTTGTTCTCTCCTACTCATACCTTTATCTCTTGACACACCCACTCTGCTTTGTACTAAATATAAATGCCTCCCTTTTGTTTCATTCTGCCACTGCTGCTGCCATTTGTCCATTATTTCTTTCCACACTATGCTCTTTACCTCTGATTTAGATAACTTAGTATTTATTTCAACATTTTCCTTTTTAGTTGCCATTTTTGCCAACTTGTCTGCCCTTCATTGCCCGCCCGGAACCCCATGGATGCAATATTCTTCCCCTGTCTAACTGCTGTTGTATAAATAAATAAAATATCATAGATCAAGCCCTTATGGTTTCTAGTTGTGCCTGATTTAATGCTCGAAAGAGCAGATACAAAGTCACTACTAAAAACTTGTTGGTACCGCTTTCTACAATCCACTCTACTGCTTCCAAGATAACTAACAAGATAACTTCCAAGATAGCAACTAACTCCATAGCATACACACTTAAATAATCAGATGTTCCACTTTACTCCTTGGCACCCTAACTCCTAAACCAGTTGTATTTGCTTCCTTAGATCCATCTGTAAAGATCTGAATACAGTACTTGTATTTATACTCCCTATATAAGATATTATTCTATTATATCAGATGTCCTATCACATTGTCTGATCTTCAGTAGCTCTAAATCTACCTTTGGACACTCTAATTACCCAAACTGGTTTAATTGGCCATTTTACAGTTTTCTCCAAATTATTTGTATATTCTTACATCTTTTGCTATTTGGTGTGGTGTCCCACCCATCCAACGCTTTCTCTATACACTTTCTCCTTCTCCCAACTCAACTGCAAGATGTTTTTCAATGACTGCTATTCCTTCCAGTAGTTGGCTGCTAACTGAAGTCTGTGTATAGCCCCAAAGGCATTTCCCCAGCTTCCACCTGCATTGCACAAACTGGTGTGGTTCTTACTGCCCCTAAACAAATTCTTAAAGGTCTAGCTTGCACTATATCTAATTTTGCTAACATAGACTTTGATGCTGATCTATACACAGTGCAGCCATAGTCTAACCTTGATCTTATCATTGCTATATAAATATATTTCAAAGCTGTAAAATTAGCTCCCCATTTTAAACCTGAAAGACATCTCATGATATTTATTACTTTCCTGCACTTATCAACAGTATACTTTATATGTTGCTTCCATGTTGTCAAAGTAAACTCCAAGAAACCGAAAGCATTCAACACTTTGTAAACTAGCAGATATAAATGTAATAGAAAAATACAGTACAGTAATCAAATTTCACACATTTTATCATCAACGTTGCATAGGAAGGGCTCATGCAAATATTTACACTGTTGGAGCGCGCTGATTAGAGCATAATTCACGTGCCACTCATGCAAAATTAAACAACTGGGCTTCAGACACAGTCATATTGCACAGACAATTGATCCGTTCAGTTCGTACAGCTTATAAAAGCTCCGAACATGCGATGTTAATTAAATAATAGTCTGATTTTTCTTTCGGTGTGAGAAAACGTAAGGATATGCTACTGATTAAAACAGAGAAGTGCAGGCCCACTTCGAGCACTGACTGTTACTACTAATAAAACCAATCTCTGGGGGCCCCAAAAGTGCGTGCCCCTGCTAACATTGTGTATTTGAGTGAACGCCGCGCCTCTTGATCCTGAGAGTTGGATAAAAAGTTGAATTATTGTGTTTGTACAAGATCTTCCATCCAGAGTCAGTGTTGGAGATCAGATTCTGTTTCAACTGTTCAGATTCATCATGGATGACACACAAACATCCAGAGATGAAGATTTTTCTCCAGGATTCAGGTACTTTGAGTAAACACTAGATTCAATCACCTTTAAATGATGGTTAAATGTCTGAAGATGGCAAGATATTTTGTTTGGATGCAAAAAGATGTTTGATGATAAATGCTTATAAGACCTTATCTTAAAGTGATTATAATCATAAAGGATCAAATCTGTTCTGTTATAGTTCAGTTGATCAGAAGAGATCAGAACCAGAGCCCAGCTGTGTGTCTATGAGGAGTGACGCATCTATGGATCAAATAATACATTTTAAGAGTGGAGATACACAGACTGATCTCAGGTATAACATTTCTATAAAAATATGATTATAGTATGGCAAAATACAAAATAACTGTAAACAATGTACAAACCCGATTCCAAAAAAGTTGGGACACTGTACAAATTGCGAATAAAAAAGGAATGCAATAATTTACAAATATCATAAACTTATATTTTATTCACAATAGAATATAGATAACATATCAAATGTTGAAAGTGAGACATTTTGAAATGTCATGCCATCCAAATCATTTTGGATTTCATGAGAGCTACACATTCCAAAAAAGTTGGGACAGGTAGCAATAAGAGGCCGGAAAAGTTAAATGTACATATAAGGAACAGCTGGAGGACCAATTTGCAACTTATTAGGTCAATTGGCAACATGATTGGGTATAAAAAGAGCCTCTCAGAGTGGCAGTGTCTCTCAGAAGTCAAGATGGGCAGAGGATCACCAATTCCCCCAATGCTGTGGCGAAAAATAGTGGAGCAATATCAGAAAGGAGTTAGAAAAATTGCAAAGAGTTTGAAGTTATCATCATCTACAGTGCATATATATCCAAGATTCAGAGAAATCTGGAACAATCTCTGTGCGTAAGGGTCAAGGCTGGAAAACCATACTGGATGCCCGTGATCTTCAGGCCCTTAGACGGCACTGCATCACATACAGGAATGCTACTGTAATGGAAATCACAACATGGGCTCAGGAATACTTCCAGAAAACATTGTTGGTGAACACAATCCACCGTGCCATTCACCGTTGCTGGCTAAAACTCTATAGGTCAAAAAAGAAGCCATATCTAAACATGATCCAGAAGCGCAGGCGTTTTCTCTGGGCCAAGGCTCATTTAAAATGGACTGTGGCAAAGTGGAAAACTGTTCTGTGGTCAGACGAATCAAAATTTGAAGTTCTTTTTGGAAAACTGGGACGCCATGTCTTCAGGACTAAAGAGGACAAGGACAACCCAAGTTGTTATCAGCGCTCAGTTCAGAAGCCTGCATCTCTGATGGTATGGGGTTGCATGAGTGCGTGTGGCATGGGCAGCTTACACATCTGGAAAGGCACCATCAATGCTGAAAGGTATATCCAAGTTCTAGAACAACATATGCTCCCATCCAGACGTTGTCTCTTTCAGGGAAGACCTTGCATTTTCCAACATGACAATGCCAGACCACATACTGCATCAATTACAACTTCATGGCTGCGTAGAAGAAGGATCTGGGTGCTGAAATGGCCAGCCTGCAGTCCTGATCTTTCACCCATAGAAAACATTTGGCGCATCATAAAGAGGAAGATGTGACAAAGAAGACCTAAGACAGTTGAGCAACTAGAAGCCTGTAATAGACAAGAGAATGGGACAACATTCCTAATCCTAAACTTGAGCAACTTGTCTCCTCAGTCCCCAGACGTTTGCAGACTGTTATAAAAAGAAGAGGGGATGCCACACAGTGGTAAACATGGCCTTGTCCCAACTTTTTTGAGATGTGTTGATGCAATTTAAAATCAACTTATTTTTCCCTTAAAATGATACATTTTCTCAGTTTAAACATTTGATATGTCATCTATGTTGTATTCTGAATAAAATATTGAAATTTGAAACTTCCATATCATTGCATTCTGTTTTTATTCACAATTTGTACAGTGTCCCAACTTTTTTGGAATCAGGTTTGTACAAGAATAATTATTCTTTCACGTAGTTATATTTTTTTTTTTATCTGATTTTTTTTAAAGTATATAGTGTTGCTACACACAGAGATACATGTCTATGAGACAACATTAGTTAAATGTTCAGTTTTTGCACATTTAACTAAGTAAATATATATAAAAATACTATGGAAAAAAAGAATCACAGAAGTGTTTTTTTTATAGTCATTTAAATCGTCACTTTATCTCTCTTTGTTATAGTTCAGTTCATCAGAAGAGATCAGAACCAGAGTCCAGCTGTGTGTCTATGAGGAGTGACGCGTCTATGGATCATAAAATACATTTTCCGAGTGGAGATACACAGACTGATCTGAGGTTTAATGTTTCTGTCAAAGATATTCATTGATTATGATACAAAAAATACATTGTGCTTGTTAACTTATGTAATAATGTGGTATTTTAATTTTACAGCCATGAAGTCCTCAACAGGTTTAGATCAAATCTGAGGAAGAAGTTTGAGTGTCTGTATGAGGGAACAGCACAGCAGGGAAACCCAACACTCCTGAATGAGATCTACACAGAGCTCTACATCACAGAGAGTGAGAGTGGAGAGATCAGTAATGAGCATGAGTGAGACAGATTGAGACACAATCCAGGAGAGCAGCAACAGAGGACACACCGATCCAATGCAATGACATCTTTAGACCTTTACCTGGACAAGACAAACCCATCAGAACTGTGCTGACAAAGGGAGTCGCTGGCATTGGAAAAACAGTCTCTGTGCAGAAGTTCATCCTGGACTGGGCTGAAGGAAAAGAGAATCAGGACGTCCAGCTCATATTTCCACTTCCTTTCAGAGAGATCAATTTGATGAAGGACAAAACACTCAGTCTTTCAGGTCTTCTTCATGCCTTTTTCACTGAACCAAAAGAAATGGAAACATCCAGTGACAAATATAAAGTGTTGTTCATCTTTGATGGTCTGGATGAGTGTCGTCTGTCTCTGGATTTTCAGAGCGATGTGAGGTTGTGTGATGTAAGTGAATCAGCCTCAGTGGACGTGCTGCTGACGAACCTCATTGTGGGGAATCTGCTTCCTCTGCTCTCATCTGGATCACCTCCAGACCAGCAGCAGCTGATCTCATCCCCTCTGAGTGTGTCCATCGAGTGACAGAGGTACGAGGCTTCAATGAGCCACAGAAGGAGGAATACTTCAGGAAGAGAATCAGTGATCAGAGTCTCGCCAATACAATCATCTCACACCTGAAGTCCTCAAGGAGCCTCTACATCATGTGCCACATCCCAGTGTTCTGCTGGATCTCAGCCGCTGTTCTAGAGAAGATGTTGAGCGAAGCAGAGAGTGGAGAGATTCCCAAGACTCACTCAAATGTACACACACTTCCTGATCCTTCAGACCAACATCAAACATGAGAAGGACTATGAGAAGAACGTGACAGATGAAGAAATGATCCTCAAACTGGGGAAAGTGGCTTTTCAGCAGCTTGTGATAGGCAATGTGATCTTCTATGAGGAAGACCTGAGAGAGTGTGGCATTGATGTGACAGAAGCATCAGTGTACTCAGGATTGTGCACTCAGATCTTCAGAGAGGAGTTTGGCTGGTATCAGGGGAAAGTCTTCTGCTTTGTTCATCTGAGCATTCAGGAACATCTAGCGGCTCTATATGTGCACCTCTCCTGTACTAACAACAACATAAATGTGTTTGATCAGAGTTTGCTGTCTAAAGTTAAGGAGAGGTTTAAACATGTTTCATTATCTGATCTCCATCAGAGAGCTGTGAATGAGGCTCTACAGAGTAAAAATGGACATCTGGACCTTTTCCTCCAGTTTCTTCTGGGTCTGTCAGTGGAGTCTCATCAGATTCTCCTACAAGGACTAATGAAACAGAGAAGCAGCAGATCTGACAACAATAAGAAAACAGTTGAGTACATCAAGAAGAAGATCAAGACCATTGACTCTCCAGAGAAATTTATCAATCTGTTCCACTGTCTGAATGAACTAGGTGATCATTCACTAGTGGAGGAAATACAACA
This sequence comes from Culter alburnus, assembly GCA_028476615.1. Lineage (NCBI taxonomy): Eukaryota > Metazoa > Chordata > Actinopteri > Cypriniformes > Xenocyprididae > Culter > Culter alburnus. The sequence continues at coordinate 85,473 of JAOTNS010000201.1, forward strand.
GTATCTGAAATCTGGAAGAATAAAGGAAACCAAACTCTCTTCATCTCAGTGGTCAGCTGTAGTTTTTGTGTTGTTGACATCAGAGAAGAAGCTGGATAATTTTGATATTAATACATTGGTTGGTGGATACGATAAAACTGAAGATATGAAAGTTTTTCAGAAGCTGCTGCCTGTGATTAAAGAATCCAGATCAGTTCAGTAAGTATCTCTTTAGAACAATTACTTCACTGTTAAAACATCAGGAAAATAAAAGTTCATAAATCTTCAGTGCTGCAGAAGTTGTCCAGAGTTTAGTGGTCAGTATTTTGTTGTTTTCTAAAATAAAGAAGGAATTTAAATATTTAAATACGTGTTTGTAAATAGATGACATAAAAGAAATTAAGACCAAATTGGAAAAACAGCTCATTTTATTGAGTAGCTCAAATCTCCTAAAACACATTTGATGAATGGTTAACATAGAGTCATATATTTAATTTTACTAGTCAGGTGAACAATTAAATGTTTATCTGAACTTTAGCTTTAAGGTTATTTCAAATTCACATTTTAATTTTACTGTCAGATGAACAATTAAGAATCAAATCACTGAGTATCTGAAATTAGTGCAGGTTCTCTAGTAAAGAGCAGATGTAATGTGTAGCAGCGGCTCCACCATAACAAGAATAACAATGTACAGTGAGACATTTAAGATTATTTAATAATTCATTACTTTTACAAATAATTGGAAAAGAATTTCAAAAATGTATTGATTTAAATATTTTTCTAGTAATCTATTAGTCTGCTTTTACATTACATGTATCTATTTTGACATGAGGTTTTGCAGCTTGTAATTGTCCATCGCTCCTCTCAGCAGCAAGAAAAACAAAACTTTTATTTAGTGGATTATGTATAACCTCAAAAGAGTGCTCACTTTACAATCATTAAAAATCTGTCACTCATCTCAGTTCACAATCTCACAAAGTTTTATTAATATCAGTAAAGTTGTCTACACTGAAAACGAATCTCTTACTAATATTGTGTCTTTGTTAATGAGAGGATTCGTGAGCATGCAGAACTTGTTTTTTTTTTGTTTTTTTTGAGTGGATTCTGACTAAATGAAACATTTTGTTACAGACACACCAGGCTCTACCATTACGTAACCACAGCGCACTCCGTCACCCGAGTTCTAATCACGCACACCTGCATCCCATCAGCACAGTCATTACCAGCAGCACAAAAGACACACGCTCTCACACAGTCACTGTCCGGTCTCGTTAGCATCTAGACGTACCTACATGTATCTCCTGATTGGTCATTGCCTTCAAGAGATCAAAAAATTTGTGTGATCAAACATGAATTGTCGGACCCCTGCAGTACTGCTGTGGACCCCCGGTTGAAGACCCTTGGTTGAAAGTTAATAAATACATGGATATTAATTTAATTTAATGATAACCTTTTTGATTAGTGTGAATTTGACCATGAAACTTGGAAAAGAATTTGAATTATATTGGAATTGAAAGATATTTGATGTTTTTTTGATAGATAATTGATAGTTTAACTATTTATTGTGCTATTTGATTTTCATTTCTTTTACAGGTTGTTTAATTGTGGAGTCACAGATGAAGGTTGTGCTGCTCTGACTTCAGCTCTGAGATCAAACCCCTCACACCTGAGACTACTGGATCTGTCATGGAATAAAGTAGGAAAATCAGTGAATCTGCTGTCTGATGTATTACAGGATCCTCACTGTAAACTGGAGATACTGCGGTAAGATCATATTTGACTCTCACACATCAATCACAATGTAAAGTATATTTAAGATGTAAGAGAAATGAAGAACATACTGGATTCATTCTTTCTGTTCATCTTTCTGCATTGACACTTTCTAAAGTATGTTTTTCTTTTTGTAAAATCACACACACACACACACACACCACATAGGTTTGTTTTGCTATCTTAGTGAGGACTCTCACATTGACGTAATGGTTTTTATACTGTACAAACTGTATATTCTGTCCCCCTACACTAGCCCTAAGCTATTTTAATATGAGGACTCATGAAATGTTCTCATGAACATGTTACTTCGTAATACCAGTGTAATACCCATGTCAATACCCATACAAATTTGTGTCCTCTTAAATCACAAAAACCACACACACACATGATTATGCTTTGTGCTCTGTGACTGTGACATTTCATATCTCAATGATTTAACACAGTGCTTCCCAAACTGTGGGCCGCCCCCCCGAATGAACATGAGAGTGAATGTTGTTTCAAACGTGTAGAGACGTCAATATACACAATTTTTCAAGTTTAACTCCACCGAGGTTAATCTCTAACCACGGCTGCTTTGTCGGACAAAATGGTGGATGCGGCGTTCTGATTGGTTAGATCGCTTGTCAATCAAACTCCCGGCGAAGGTCAATTAACCTCCAATTCAATAATGCCACGGTGGCTGCTCGGTAAAAGAGGAGCAGAGGATGACAATAACCCAATAACAGACCTGCCATCTGGTGTTTAGAAAAAAATAAAGTAGCCAAAACTCAGTGAAAGAAACTTCTGTTACGTAGCTGTTACGTGCTCAAATAAAAGCCTAAATAGCGCGCGCTTGTGTGGTTGAATACTCAAATTCATTTACCTGTTTAACTGTGGCATTTAATGCCAGTATGAATATCAATATGATGGTAACAGAAGAATAAATACACATATATGAATTGCATATGGCAAAATATTTTTTATTTTCCTGAAATAATTTGTATTCTTAAGATTACTTGTATGACTGTGTATTTAAAAATGTAATTTAATAAGTCTAAATGAAAACCTACTTATAAAGTAAGATCTGGGGGTTCGAACTTTCTGACACTCAAAGTGAATCACGCACGTGATTGGACAGAAAGTGAGGCTTCATTTGTCATCAATCACGTGACTCTGGGAAACCAATACACACCCCGATTCGAGGCTTCGCTAGAAATTGTGTCGCATGCACGATACACACATCGAAGCTTCAGCTTCAGAAGCTTTTGCTATGTTTTTTGGGGGGGGCCTTACCACTCTGAAGCTTGGGAAGCTTTGATTTAACACATTGATTTGTGCTTTAAGTTTTTATTTTCTCTTTAATAATGGATTCACTGCTAAACTGATCTGATCTGAACTGAGAGAGTGAAGAGTGTGTCATTGTTCTCTTCAGGTTATGGGATTGTGGAGTCACAGATGAAGGTTGTGCTGCTCTGACTTCAGCTCTGAGATCAAACCCCTCACACCTGAGAGAACTGAGTCTGTCATGGAATAAAATAGGAAAATCAGTGAATCTGCTGTCTGATGTACTACAGGATCCTCACTGTAAACTGGAGAAACTGGAGTAAGATCATATTTGACTCTCACACATGAATCACAATGTAAAGTATATTGGTAACACTTTAGAATAATGGTCTGTCATTAATAAGTAACCATGTAGGAAGTAATGCAGGACTAATTAGTAGTACTACATTAACACTTCAGCTACTACTATCAACTAATATAGAAACAAGCTTAACTAATCAGTAAGTAATATCAAATTTAGGACTAAGATAGTTCCTTATTAGCTAATCAATAATTAAAGAATGAGATTGGCATCATTAAGGACTAATATGTAATTATGACAAATTTTAAAGAATGACTAATTATTGTTAAAAAATTACTAATAAATTAATAATCACAACATTAATTTTACAAGTACAGAAGGGGACAGCGACACAGGAATGATGGTAATTATGTTGATTGAACAACCAGTATTGATGACAGAATGCAGGTAAGTGAATGCAAGTTGATACGATGGCAGATATAGATGTAGAACTGATACTTGTCTTGTTTTGCAGGAATGGCAGACAGATGACAGACTTGAGGTTTGAGCAGACACTGATGAACTCACGATGGACGAGGAGAACACGAGGAGATGAGGGAACACACTGGAGACAGGTAAGTATCTTCGGAGGAGTCTTTAAGGTAAGCAAATTGGTAGGAACCATGTGCAAACGAGACCGGACAGTGACTGAGTGAGAGCGTGAGTCTTTTATGGTGCTGCTGATGAGGGTGCTGATAGGTTGCAGGTGTGCGTGATTAATACTCTGGCGATGATGTACGCTGTGTCTGTGTGAGGGTAGAGCCTGGCGTGTCTGTGACATTAACGACATAGATGTCATGTACCAGGTAAGCAGCTCCATCATCCACGATGAGAGGAAGGGGGGGTTCCTCGGTTTCGCCAGGCTCTCTGGAAACAGAAACAGATGGATGGTGAGGCTTTAGTAGTGTCATGTGGAAAGTGGGGTGAATTTTATACTCAGGTGGCAGTTGTAGTTGATAGGTGACAGGGTTGATCTGCCTGACGATGGTGAAGGGGCCAGTGAACCTGGGACTCAGTTTCCTACAAGGCAGGATGTCCCTCATCGACAGCCAGACTTTCTTTCCCGGCTGGTAGTTAGGAGCTTTGGAGCATCGAAGGATGGCTGTAATTCTGCACCTCTGCGTAGGGCCCATTGGAGCTGATGGTGCGCAGAGTCCCAGACCCACTCGCTCTCTCGGAACCAGTAGTCGACCACTGGTACATCCGAGGGTTCCCCAGTCCAGGGGAACAGTGGGGGTTGGTAGCCAAGTACGCACTGAAATGGGGTGCCAATGCCTCCACTCCTTGAGGGCTAGCTTGATTGCCAGAAGCTCCCTATTCCCGATGTCATAATTTACCTTTGCCGGGTTGAGTTTGCAGGAGAAGGATCAGATTGGATTCCCTGCTGCTGTGATAGGGACCGTTCCCACCCCGGGGTCGAGGCATATACGGAATACGGAGGGGGCGTTCTCCTCTGGGGGGACAGGGAGTAGATTTTGACGCAATCCCATGGCCGGTGTGGAGGCAGCGTGGAGGCTTTCTTGGGGCAGAAGACATCGCTGAAGTGGGAGTAAACATTGGGAATAACCACGGAACGATTCTCTAGGGGACTTTCTATGGAAGTAGCACAGACTGGTAATTCTTCAGAATGAGGAGAACAGGGAAAAAGAAACTCAGGAAAACAATCCAGAAAACATTTGTCACCCCACTTCAGGATTTCCCCAGTCTTCCATGAGATTACCGGGTTGTGCTGCTTCAACCACAGGTGCCCTAAAATCACGTCAGCAGTGGATTCCTCCAGAACCAGCAGATGTAGTTGCTCAATGTGGAGGATGCTGACTTGAAGTTGGATGGGGCTGGCGCTGAAGCGCACTTGTCTTCGGCTTAGTGGTCTTCCAGTTATGGAGTGGATCTGTTAAGTCGATGGTGTGGCTGTTGTCTTGCTGGTGGCAGAGGGCTCCGGAGATGAAATTCGTAGCTGACCCAGAATCGAGGAGGGCACTGACTGGAAGAGATAAACCGGCAGCAGTAAGGTTTACAACAGTGGTAAGTGGTTTCATCTTATTTATTGAAGGAATAATCACACTCACCATGGGACGAGCTGGGCGAGTGGGGCATTCAGAGATGTAATGCCCAGATTGACCACAATATAAACTGAGGTTCTGGGTCAGCCGTCTCTGCCGTTCAGCCGTAGACAGACGAGTATTTTCTATTTGCATGGGTTCGTTGGCTGGTTCTGGGGAGCCAGATTACTAATAGTTCTTGAAGATTTTCTTTTTTTACTCAGAACATGGCCATAAAATGCATCACTAATTACTCAAGTAACAGTCATTATTCAAGAAGTACTAGTAATCTGGACCATTATTTTCAAGTGAAAAAGATGTGATTTCAGATCTCAGTGATTTAAAGTATTAGTCCACTTTTAAATAAACTTTTTTGATGAAAACATTCCAGGATTTTTTTCCATATAGTGGACTTCAATGGGCACCAAACAGTTGAAGGTCAAAATTTGTTTCATTGCAGCTTCAGAGTGTTCTATACGATCCCAGAGAAATAAGGTCTTATCTAGAGAAACCATCGCTCATTTTCTGAAAAAAAATTGAAAATTATATACGTTTATCCATAAATACTCATCTTGAACTAGCTCTCTTTCTTCTCTATTTTGAATTCCAGCATTGTAGACACTGCTAAGCATATTACTGCCCTCCGCGGGTCAAAGTTTTGAACTAATTTTATATGCAACATTGCTAGTTCAATAGTATATATCAAATAGTTCAAACTTTGACCTGTGGAGGGCATTAATACGCTTAGCAGTGTCTACAATGCAGGAATTCAAATAGAGAAGAAGATGAGAGCTAGTTCAAGATGAGCATTTATGGATAAAACTTATATAATTTTCAATTTTTTTCAGAAAATGAGAAATGGTTTCTCGAGATAAGACCCTTATTTCTCATCTGGGATCGTGTAGAACAATTTGAAGCTGCAATTAAACTAATTTTGGCCTTCAACTGTTTGGTGCCCATTGAAGTCTACTATATGGAAAAAAAACTGGAATGTTTTCATCAAAAACTTTAATTTCTTTTCGACTGAAAAAAGAAAGACATGGACATCTTGGATGACATGGGGGTAAGTAAATTTTCAGGAAATGTTTATTTAAAAGTGGACTAATCCTTTAACACATTGATTTGTGCTTTAAGTTTGTATTTTCTCTTTAATAATGGATTCACTGCTAAACTGATCTAAACTGAGAGAGTGAAGAGTGTGTCATTGTTCTCTACAGGTTGAGTGATTGTGGAGTCACAGATGAAGGTTGTGCTGCTCTGACTTCAGCTCTGAGATCAAACCCCTCACACTTGAAAGAACTGGATCTGTCTGAGAATAAAATAGGAGACTCAGGATGTGAACTGCTCACTGATCTAAAGAATTCTCCACATTATAAACTAGAGACACTGTGGTAAGTAATATTTCAAATAAATATTCAGTTTTCATATAGCTGAACATTTATGCACTGCTCAAAATTAAAGGAACAGTTTTTAATCAGAGAATAGCATCAAGTCAGTTAAACTCCTGGGACTTTGATCTGGTCAGTTAAGTAGCAGAAGGGGTTGTTAATCAGTTTCAGCTGCTTTGGTGTTAATGAAATCAACAACATGTGCACTATATGGTCAACAATGAGACAACCCCCAAAACAGGAATGGTTTTACAGTGGAGGCCACTGACATTTTTTTTTTCCCTACTCATCAATTCTGACTGTTTTTCACTAGTTTTGCATTTGGCTAGTTTTGCATTTGTCAGTGTCTCTACTGGTAGCATGAGGTTCTGGACCCTACAGAATTTGCACAGGCAGTCCAACTCTTCCAGGATGGCACATCAATATATGCCATTGCCAGAAGGTTTGCTCCTAGGTCTCCCAGCACAGTCTCAAGAGCATGGAGGAGATTCCATGTATTCTAGCATGGAGGAGACAGGCATGTATTCTAGGAGAGCTGGACAGGGCTGTAGAAGGTCCTTAACCCATCAGCAGGACCGGTATCTGCTCCTTTGTGCAAGGAGGAACAGGATGAACACTGCCAGAGCCCTATAAAATGACCTCCAGCAGGCCACTGGTGTGAATGTTTCTGACCAAACAATCAGAAACAGACTTCATGAGAGTGGCCTGAGGGCCTGACATCCTCTAGTGGGCCCTGTGCTCACTGCCCCGGCACTGTGGAGCTCGATTGGCATTTGCCATTGAACACCAGAATGGGCAGGTCTGCCACTAGCACCCTGTGCTTTTCACAAATGAAAGCAGGTTCACCCTGAGCATGTGACAGACGTGAAAGGGTCTGGAGAAGCCGCGGAGAACGTTATGCTGCCTGTAACATCGTTCAGCATGACCAGTTTGATGGTGGGTCATTGATGGTCTGTGGAGGCATATCCATGGAAGGACGCACATACCTCTACAGGCTAGACAATGGCACCCTGACTGCCATTAGGTATTGGGATGAAATCCTTGGACCCATTGTCAGACCCTACGCTTGTGCAGTGGGTCCTGGATTCCTCCTGGTGTACGACAGTGCCCGGCCTCATGTAGCAAGAGTATGCAGGCAGTTCCTAGAGGATGAATTGATAGCATTGAATGGCCCCCACACTCACCTGACCTAAATCCAATAGAACACCATTCGGTCCATCCGACGTCACCACGTTGCACCTCAGACTGTCCAGGAGCTCAGCGATGCCCTGGTCCAGATCTGGGAGGAAATACCCCAGGAAACCAATCGTCGTCTCATTAGAAGCATGCCCCGACATTGTCAGTCATGCATACAAGCACGTGGGGGTCATGCAAATTACTAAGTACCATTTTGAGATGCTGCAATGAAATTTCAGTAAAATGACAAGCCTGCCGCATAAATTTTTCACATTGATTTCTGGGGTGTCTTTGAATTCAGTCCTCTGTAGGTTGATAATTTTCATTTCAATCAAACGCTGTGGCATCCTTTCATTCCAAACACATTACCCATTCCATATTAGTATAGATATTCCAGCATGATATTTTTCCCCTTTGAGATCTTATGTGTTTTCAAAGTGTTCCTTTAATTTTTTTGAGCATGCATATTTATATGCATATTTGTTCCCACTTTGTATTAGGTGTCTCTAACAACTATGTACTAACATTTAAATGAATTATTTAGTACAATGCAATGTTTTAACATTGTACTTGTGTTTTAAAAATACCTGCATTTAATTACATCTGTAAATAATTTCTGTATTTACATTTATAATTACACTGCTGACCGTTCCCTTACACCTTAACCCGCTCTTAAACCTACCCATACCTTACCCATATTCAACCTCAATAGCAGCAAAAGTGTTTTGCAATACAATATAAACACAAAAAGTACATTTGTATTTATTTTTTGATGTAAGCACATAGTAGTTAAGGACACCTAATATAAAGTGCAACTGCATATTTCTTCATAAACAATGTACTGTATAAGAGTATCCAATTCATCTTCAGTTTAGTCTCTATACTGTAAATTGTTTATTCCTGCCCATTTTGTTGTAACTGATCTGATGTTTTCAGTAGAAATGTGCCACGTTATGTGCATTTGGTCATTGTTTGTGTTCTCTTAAGTTATTATACAACAAAGCAAAAGAATCCAACAATGATATTTAGGCTACAGATGCTGGAAATAATGCTTGTCTATTCTGTGTTTGTTGCTAAGATATCTATTTATGATAATAATTTAAATAATAACATTCTATTGTATTGTTGTACAGTACTTTTATTTGAGTACAGTTTGGATACTCTACCCACCTCTGCATATTTCCAAGGTGTTGTCTGTCATGATCACTAGTGGGAGTGCCCTAATCAGCCACTAGAGGGCACCCCAACCCAGACTCTTGTTTTCACTCTTGGACTTCATTTCCCATAACACACTTCCCGGACTCATTATCCCGTTTCATTGCACCCAGCTGTTTTGTGTTTGTTCATTAGTTTCTGTCTATTTTTATACCTGGGTTGTTTCTGCTTTTGTTATGGTGTTTTCATGTATGGTTTCTGGTTTCTTCGTTTTGGTTTTCCTTGTGTTTTTTCTTGTTTTTGTATGGACTGTTTCTGTGGATTTTGACCCTTGCATGTTAGATTACGTTTCTGGATTACCCCATTAAAGCTGCACATGGATCTTACCTTCTTGTCTCTGTGCCATACGTGACAGAAAACACCATCATGCCTAGATCCAGCAGCAGAAGGAGCCGGCCATCTGCTGGGGCTGGGGAGGGTCAGGCTTATTTGATCACGCTTCATCAGAGGGGAATGGAGGTGAGGGCCTTCACCCAAAGGTTTTGGTCGCAAGCAGAGAGGTTTAATCTCCCAGATGCGGTCCTCAAAGACATTTTTAATAATTGCTTAGATGACCCTTTGTTGCAGTGGGAGATGGACCTAGTAAAGACTTTAAACTTTTGGAATTTCTCTAATTACCTGTATCTGTGTAAGAATGGCCAGATTCGATTACCTCCAGCATCTGCTCCAGCCAGTGAGTACACTCCAGCCAGTGAGTCCGCTCCAGAGCCTGCTCCAGCCCGTGAGTTTGCTCCAGAGCCCACAGAGGATGTGGGCACAGAGTCACTGCCTCACTCACGTAAAAAGGAGTAAGAGGAGGAGGAAGGCTTCCTTCATCCCTCAAGGCCTGGAGGCCTTCCCAGAGCCCGCTCCAGCCTGTGAGTCCGCTCCAGAGTCGCACGCTTTTCCGGTCAGTCCTGCCATGGCCAAGAAGGCTGCCTTCACCTTCTACGTTTTGATTGTCCTGCGCACCTGGAGGATGCATTCAGGCTCCTTAGACCACAGACCAGTCTGCCAGCTTGAGGCCGCTGCCGTCCCAGAGCAGCCCGAGCCCGCTGCTGTCCTGGAGCTGCCCGCTCTCCGCGTCAGTCCAGTCATGGTCCAGAGGGCGGCCTTAACCTTTTACGTTTTGGCGGTCTTGCGTGCCTGGAGGATGTACTCTGGTGTTGTTGACTCTGGAACAGTCGGCCAGTCCGAGGCCGCTGCCGTCCCAGAACAGCCCGATGCCGTCCTTGAGCAGCCCGCTGCCATCCCAGAGCAGCCCGTTGCCATCTCAGAGCTGCCCGCTCTTCCTGATATGGTCACGGAGGCCATCACCAAGCAGCCAGCTCTCCATGATACGGCCTCGGAGGCTGTCAATGAGCAGCCCGTTCTTCCTGATATGGTCTCTGAGTTCCCTTGGTCTGCCCTGCTGCCGCCGCCCAGGTTGTCTGCCCTGCAGCCACCATCCAAGCCTTCTGCCCTGCCGCCGCCGCCAAGGCCTTCTGCCCTGGTGCCGCTGCCCAGGCCATCTGACCCGTTGAAACCCGCCTGGTCTGTTCCTCCAGCACCACCCTGGCACTCAGCCCGGACTCTAGACCTGCTGGGACCTGCCTGGTCAGTTCCACCAGCACCGCCCTGGCCCTCAGCCCGGACTCTAGACCTGCTGGAACCCGCCTGGTTTGTTCCTCCAGTACCGCCCTGGCACTCAGCTAGGACTCTGACTTGGCTAGAGCCCCCATGGTCTGTTCCTCCGGCTCCCCCTGGCCTTCAGTCGGGGACTCTGGACCTGGCCCACCATCCCTCCCTCTTGTCTTGTCCACCTCCCTCCTGAGAGTTTTTCTTGGTTTGTTTTTTGGTTTTGTTTTTTTGTGGAGCGTCTGGTATCTGCTCCGTAGGGAGGGGGTTACTGTCATGATCACTAGTGGGAGTGCCCTAATCAGCCACTAGAGGGCACCCCAACCCAGACTCTTGTTTTCACTCTTGGACTTCATTTCCCATAACACACTTCCCGGACTCATTATCCCGTTTTATTGCACCCAGCTGTTTTATGATTGTTCATTAGTGTCTGTCTATTTATACCTGAGTTGTTTCTGCTTTTGTTATGGTGATTTCATGTATGGTTTCTGGTTTCTTTATTTTGGTTTTCCTTGTGTTTTTTCTTGTTTTTGTATGGACTGTTTCTGTGGATTACGTTTCTGGATTACCCCAATAAAGCTGCACATGGATCTTACCTTCTCGTCTCTGTGCCATACGTGACAGTTATCTAACTAAAGGCCATCTTCCGATCTTGAAAAAGATTGCACAAATGCACTTGTTAGATCCACACATTATACAGTCAGTGAGAGACTGACACAATATGAAAAATATTGTAGTATAGATGTGATTGCATTTTCTTAAAATCAGCTTTGGAAAAAATAGTTATTGTGTTCTGCACATCATAATAGTGAGTGTCTAAAAAAATAGATAAAAAGTCTGTTTGAAAGTTGTTTCAACCATTGATCAACACTGACATGCTTATTTGCATTTTTTTAATATATATAATTTATTGGAGTCTATATTGTTATTATACATTAACTTATACTGTATATAACATTAGTTAAAACTGGTATTATTATTTATATATTGAATTTTTAGCTGGTTTTGGTCTGGTTTGTGCATATTTTTTGGTTTCAGTGAATACATTTCATTTTAGTTCTTTATTATCTATATTTATTTTCAGCTCTTACAGTTGAATTTGCATATTTGATAAAGAGAGATTTGGTTTGTTTATAATTGATCTGTATTAAAATAGTTAAGGCATGATTTTACATAATTGACTGTTTTATTTTTGGATTTACAGGTTATGAGGAAATTCCCATTCCCATTCAAATATCTGCACTGAGTCCGGCTCCACACACTCTCCTCACGGACACTCTCTTCTTTCTCCACTGTAACTTGAGAAATTCACCACAGTGTTTATAAACTCCTCTGATCTGAATCACGCAGCAGAAACCACAGGGTCCTGAAGCAGAGAGCTCAGAGAGCACATCGATTTTACAGTTTTCAGCAACTTCTCAGAAATGGCCAAGATGACACTGCTATTAGTGTGATTTTGATTAAATTATCTTGTCTGAATGGAGATGAGAATATAGTAGTGCTGTAATCATGAAGTGTCTTTTCAAAGCTGTTGTGCAAGAAAATCCATTTCCATGTCAAATAATGTTTATCATTGATTTTGTAATGTAAACTGCAGACCTTCTACAACTAGCAGCATTTTATTTCTCCTTCAGGTCTCTTTAAAAATCACATTTTGTGTCGTTGTCTAGTCTGATTTGGCAATGGTATTACAAGAAATCAGTGTTATTCATATGTAAGCACATAATAGTCTTTAGGTCAGCAGAAATGATGATCAGCTCGTATTGAACACAGAGATCAACCCCAACACACATCCATAAACTGCTCATATTAAAGTGTGAATGATGGGTTGATTTTGACGTCATTATGTTTCTAAAAACTGCCTTATTGAGACGTCTTTCTATATGAACTTATTGTTCTTGCTGTGTTTACATGTATTACAGGACTGTGCTTCATAATAATAGTGCTTGAGGATGTTTTGTAGACTGAAATAAATGGTGTAGAAACAATTTTCAGGATTTGAACTATAAAAACTGAAATAACATTGTCTTGTAAAATGTGCTCTAATAATCTTTGTTTTATTTTTTACAGTGTATTGTATTTACATTGTACTGACTAACAGTGAAAATTCAGACATTTGCATTATAGATATTAGAGTAACAATTAATACACCACTGTTAAAATTATACAGTAATGTATCATAACTGGTTTAATCATATTCAGTTTTGCTAAAAATGTAATTGACTTCCTGACTGATGATGTCAAAGATGAACATTTCAAAGTTTAAAGCATTTTATGAATAAGTGAAATGAATAAGTACACAAAAGTGTAAAAATGAACACTATTCTCACTTGAGGTGAAGGACAGGAAGAGTTTGTGCTTGTAGACATTTATTTAATGTAATTATATTCAGAAATGTAATTCAGAAGATCACTGCAGTTTTGAGTTGTGAAGAAGAGGAATGTGTAAGTGAAGATTGAATCTGTATTATTAATGTTGTTCACCAGCAGAGGGCAGCAGAGAAACTGAATATGAGGCCTTGACAATGATATAAATTTAGAACTGAAAGATCTGAACAAAGAACCATTTCAATATGAATACAATGTATACAGTGACAACATTAACCAAGACTAATAAAATATATTGTTCATTGTTTGTTCATGTTAATCAATGCATTAACTAATGTTAAAACATACTATGAAATGTTTTAGGCACTTGTGAAAAATGCTATCAAAATTAAAATGCTTTCAAAAATGATTTCATAAATAGATTTTATTTGTTAATTAAATTCTATCAGCTCAATCAAATCAATATTTGGTGTGACCACTCTTTGTGTTTAACATTTTTTGTGTTTAGCGTTTTTTTGTCCTGTACACATGCAGTTTTTTAGATAGATTTGACTGTGCGGTTTTTAGTGAGCATCAGCTGAAGGGAAATTAAAGGTAGATTACTGTACATCTTCATGACTGTGACCAGTGTGTACAAGCTTGACAAATGATGAAAATAAGATGATTATTAAAAAGAAAAGCTGAACATTAGTTCACAAATAATATAAATTGTTTAAATTGTTACTGCCTTTAGTTATTATTTTGAAATAAATGTAAAAATGCATAAAAACACTAACTTGATTAACTTGGTGTTAATAAATAGAACATTACATAGTGTAAAAATACAAAATAGAATTGTATTTTGACTCTCTTTTGTAATGTTTATTTAACCAGGAAAATTAAGTGTAACAGACATAAATTTACATTTGATAAAATATTTCAAGTGTTCTGCCAGACAGTAGTTGGCACTTGTGCAATGTACATATGGAAAGGACATACATCAAAGTTAACGAGACTTAGGGAAGTTAGTGAGGAAAGGGCAAAAAATTGTATTGCAACACAGTCAGTGACATCTCAGACCAATGTGAATGAAGTCATGAACAAAGACATGAACAGGGAGAAAGTCAATAAATTTATAATAATTACTGGTCTAATATTTTTACCGTTTTGCCATTTATTTATTTTTTCTCACTAATTGTGTAAAAGAAAAAAAAAACCCTACATATTTAACAAGTTATAAAGTGAAATATCTAGCTTCCACCAGATGGTCTTTCGTATTCCACTTAGTAAAAAAAAAAAAAAAAAAAAAAAAAAAATGAAATGAAATGGAAACCCCTAGAGCAGCACTTCTCAAAGTCCGGACTCCGGTATTTAAGCCTCAAAATGGTCAAATTTGTTATTAAAGGAGAAAAAAACTAAATGTGGAACATAAAATGAAGGAACACATGCAAAAAAAGAAGAGTCGCAGCATCAGCAGTAAAGGTAAGAAGAATGGAAGAATCAGTTGTTAATGAGCGAGATGGGCAGCCTTCCTGTTTGCTCTGTAGTAAACTACTTGTAAAGTAGGCTACTTGACAAGCAAAACCTACAATTTCAAAAGACTGAACTGTGAATTCGATGTGTTTGTTTTATGTATTTTAAATAAGTAAAAATAACCGCATCAGCGCACCCGCGGCTGGAATGAGCCCAACTCTGCGCGCGCTCGCGGATCCGATGCTGTGCGAGGGATTGCGACATGATAGAATGCTTGATATCGTCAGAGATTGTAATTAGCCTACAGTGCGCTCAGTGTTGTTTGTAAAAAGAGCTGAGTAAATTTGCTTATTAAGGCGTTATGTGATTGTTTGGTGATTATTACAATGCTGTTGAAAAGAGTCATAAAGTTAAACAGAATTAAATAGCAACTTAAAGTGATGTATATACAGTTTGTGTGTTCATTGAGCATTACTGATTATTATTGTAAAGCTAATGTCAGTAAGTTAGTTTTTATTTGTTATTTATTGTGTGCAACATCTAGGTATAATAATAGATTATCTGCTAATTCCATAATTAGCTAAATCTGATTGGTTTGCATTGGTGACGTCATATGTAAATTATATGCGGACCGTGAGACTTGCACTTGGACCATTGTGTGGCCCACTGTGAAAAAAGTTTGAGAACCACTGCCCTAGAGCCTTGTGGAGTATGTTTATGATGGATGGATGCGGATGGATTTCTTCAGCTTCACTCATTGGTTGCGCTCACTGCCATTATAAAGCTCAGACGCAATTGTGTTCATCAGAAAGAAGAAAGTCATTTACACCTAGGATGGCTTGAGGGTGAGTAAAATTTGAGGTGATTTTCATTTGAAAGTGAACTAATCCTTTAATGCCATAATACTTAAAGGTGCTCTAAGCGATCCTGGGTGAAGTAACTTCCTGTTGACATCCGAAGTGTTGTCAAACAAAAAAGAGGCTAGCTAGACCCTCCCTCCGTGCTTCCTAAAACAGTCATGAACGCGCATTTAAAATGTAAGTAGCTTGCGTATTGATGCTGCTTGTCGGTTATTGGCTGGGGCTCTGTTTATTGTTTCGTGGTCCAGGCTGCAGCAGTTTGTTTTTGTTGCCGTTTTTGGAGCTTGTGGCGACTACAGAGACCGTGTTTTTTTACAGTGTGTTCAGGGGACAGGCAGCTAGCAGATAGTGAGGAGATGTTTGCTGTATGTGACAAAAAATGTTTTGGCCTAAAAACGTGTGACATCGCTTAGAGCACCTTTAACCACCAGAAGGAGATAAAGGATAAAAAAAATCCTTTTATGTCTCATAGTTCAAAATCTGTGTAGCCTAAATGGTTCAATAGATTGACTTGTAGTTTAAAATAAAAATAGAATATAAATCTGTGATCTGTAAAAATCTGTGATCTCCTAAATACTTAAATATCATCATGAATGATTGGACATCTCATCGCTCACATTTTTCCACTTTGTTCGGAGTTTTCAGACGGTCCCTTACGCTCCATATGGGAATATCCAGCGAATATTGACCTAAAAACCAACTTTACCGCACAATACATTTGGCATGATATACTGTAACATTATACGAAGCTAATGCATATAATCATTTTCGCACAAAACGTGCACTGCAGCGCCGTACGTAGGCCTACATATGGGGTTTGAGCTCGAGCGCGTAGCGTGACGTCATCATCGCTCGCGCCACAAATAAAAAGTAAAAGTAAATGAACAGAGTTGATGTTTCGCCATTTAAACAACCAGAACCGATTCTACAACAGGAATATATGTTTTATAGGAACCTTTATAAAAGCTAAATCATTAATTTACGTGTAGATACTTGATAGAAAGGTGGAGGAGTTTTATTTATTTATTTTTTTTAATCGACATATAATTAAATGTTGATCAAGGTGAGTTTTCAGGTCACGAGGCTTACAGGTGACTTCCGCATTATCTGAAGGATGTAAATAATTCTTTGAAATGCGTTTGATATTTTTCATTTTGAAGCAAATTAACATGGTTTTGTTTCGTGTTTTCTGTGGTTTATTTTAGCATTTGTGTGAACATACAATAACATTGTGTAGGGTAGAGTGGGGGAAAACGCCCCCTGGGGTAAAACGCCCCACCTGTTTTTCTCAAAATAAGCACCAGAGGTAGTCAATATACATTTTCACTGTTGCTATGCACTACGTTTGACAACGGGGATTAACAAATCTCCTTGGAGAAGCTGACACCAGCGACGTATTTGAAGAGAAGAGGATTACATGATAAGCGCTATAATTTTCAGATATTAGTAAACAAGGTTTAAGAGATATTGTTCTGCAGGATATCACAGTGATGTATGATAGTGAATAGTGAAGTCTGTAGTTTGAGAGGATATGTTATTTATAAGGAATATGATTTATTTTAAAAATTAAACATTTTTTAAAAAAGTGTAGCTTGTGGGGTAAAACGCCCCCTACGCTGAGGGGTAAAACGCCCCCCAGAGGGCATAGTTTCTCTGTATCATAATTACTATAATAACATATTTCTGTCTATCAAATCCTTTGTTTTACACTTAATGCAGTATAACTAGGTGGTAAAATCAAATATTTAAACAAAATTTAAAAAAAAAATAATAATAAAATTACCTCAAGTGAGCATTAGGCTAGCTGATAGCACAGTTAGCTCACTGATGGAAGTGGTTAGGTGACCAAATGAAATTGGATGGCTTTTAATGCATTTATGGACATATTTTACTACATAAATATATAACTTTATAAGTTTAATATTTATTTAGGGTTTTCTGTTTGTCTTGGTGATAGTGGTGAACAAATACATCAATTATCAAATGTTAAAAATTTGGATATGTTGGATATTCCTCAAAATAAAATATAAATATATATTAGTAGGCCTATACATGTTGATACATTACTTGCCTTTTACTTTTAGAAACTAGTCTTTCATTTTGCTGTTGATCTATGAAGCAAACTGGTTGGGTAAAGAAAGGGGGCATTTTACCCCACCTTGGGGGGCGTTTTACCCCACCGCTGGGGCAAAACGCCCCCTTTGTACAAAAATATTTCAGTCAAAATACTAATTAATTTAAAGGCTGAGCAATTTTAATATTTGGTGAATACTCCTGCCATAGTCACTCAAACCCGGGAAGGCAATTCTAGTCACATTTATTTTTGTTTCACTGTAATGTCATTTTCCTTAAGGGGGGCGTTTTCCCACTACCCTATTTGAGTGAACGCCGCGTCTCTTGGTCCTGTCTGAGGAAAAGCTGAATTATTGGTGTTGTACAAGATCTTCCATCCGGAGTCAGTGTTGGAGATCAGATTCTGTTTCAACTGTTCAGATTCATCAGGATGACACACAACATCAGAGATGAAGATTTTCTCCAGGATTCAGGTACTTTGAATAAACACTACATTTACATTTATTCATTTGGCAGACGCTTTTATCCAAAGCGACTTACAAGTGAGGAATAAACAAGGGAGTCATCATGAAGATAGACACAGAAGTGCTAATAATACAGGTTTCAGACATTGCTCAGAGTATCATACGCTACAATAGAGAGGATTAAAGGAAGTGAAAGGATAGGGTTTTTAGGTTAAGTGAATGAATTCCAGTAATGAAAGGATTTTTTAAGATGAGGTTAAGTGCTCACGAAAGAGATGAGTTTTCAGCTGTCTTTGAATATATGCAGGGATTCTGCATTCCGGATGAAGGCAGGAAGATCGTTCCGCCTAGGTATGCACGATCATGATTTTTCATGGCCGATTCCGATACCGATTTTTTTTACAAGCAAACTGGCCGATTCCGATACCAATTTCCGATTTTTATTTATTTTTTTATTCTTATCAAGCAACAAACAAGAAATGAAAGTATACATAAACAAGATGTTTATTTGGTATTAACAGGCTAAACTGGGTTTGGCTATAAAAAACAACCATCTGAAATTAACAGCAGTAACTGCGCAGTAAGTAGACTACATTCAATATATATATATGTAGGCATACTGACAAAAGCATTTAGCTTTTGTTTTTAAATGGGGTTGAAACCTTAAATGAAAACATTAACTGTAACCATGTCATTTTAAAGGCAACAACTGCATAGTTCCACAATCCAAACAACACAATCAAAACACATTCAACACTCCAAACAAAGATTTTACTTAATCCGCATTCAGCATTTGTTTTCTTTTTTTAAACTTGGTGTAAAGAAAAAGGTCTTTACCAGTGAAACTAAATAAAACCAAGGCTGTTTGCAGTTTACCTGCAGCATCAAACGGCATCTGCCTCTCTCTTCCCCCCGCTTCTCGCACATAGCTCCTCTCTTCCCGTTTCCACAGTAGTCATGGTTACCCCTGCAACAGAGCGCGCTTGCCGGAGCTGTCAGGGCGTCGCGCTCAGATCACCTCGCGCAGGTCGTTTCGCGAATGATTCCAAATGTAGTCTGTGCACGCGGGCGCACTTCCGGAAAAATCGGACTTAAAAAATACAAAAAAACTATTTATGGCCGGTCAACCGGTGCATCCCTAGTTCCGCCAGCATGGAGCAGTGAGCGAGAATGTTCTGGAGAGTGATTTCGTGCCTCTCTGTGATGGTACCACGAGCCTTCACTCCTTTAATGAGTGTAGGCTTCTGGTAGGGGTGTAGACTTGTAAGAGTGAGTGGAAGTAGGAGGGTGCTGAGCCTGTGGTGCAAGCATCAATGCCTTGAACTTGATGCGAGCAGCAAGTGGGAGCCAGTGCAGAGAGATGAAGCAGAGTGACGTGGGCTCTTTTGGGCTTGTTAAAGACAAGACGTGCTGCAGCGTTCTGCATCAATTGTAGAGGCTTGATTGTGCATGATGGCAGTCCAGCCAGAAGAGCATTGCAGTAATCAAGCATAGAAATGACCAGGGCCTGGACGAGAAGTTGTGTTGCATGTTCTGATAGAAAGGGCCTGATTTTCCTGATGTTGTATAGTGCAAATCTGCATGACCGAGCTGTCTTTGCAATGTGGTCTTTGAAGGTCAGTTGGTCATCAAGGATTATTTCAAGATTTCCGGCTGAATTTGATGGGGTAATTGAGGATGTACCTAGCTGGATGCTGAAATCATGATTTAGAGTCAGATTGGCAGGAAAGACGAGAAACTCAGTCTTAGCCAGGTTGAGCTGCAGATGATGTTCTTTCATCCATGCCGAGATGTCAGCCAGACAGCTTGAGATTCGTGCAGCTACTGTGGGATCGTCTGGTTGGAATGAAAGGAAGAGCTGTGTGTCATCAGCATAGCAATGGTAGGAGAAACATGTGCCTGAATGATGGGACCAAGTGATGTGGTGTAAATGGAGAAGAGGAGGGGTCCAAGAACTGAACCCTGAGGAACCCCCGTGGTCAGTTGATGAGCTTTTTATACCTCCCCTCTCCAGGCAACCCTGAAAGACCTTCCTGTGAGATAGGATTCAAACCAGTGAAGTGGAGTACCTGTGATGCCCAGTGATGAGAGGGTGAACAGAAGGATCTGATGATTCACCGTGTCAAAGGCAGCAGATAGATCGAGCAGAATGAGAACTGATGATTTGGAAACAGCCTTTGCAATCCGCAAGGATTCAGTGGCTGACAGCAGTGCAGTCTCGGTTGAGTGGCCACTCTTGAAACCAGATTGATTGACGTCCAATTGATTGCTCTGTGAGAGGAAAGATGACACCTGGTTGAAAACAACTCATTCAAGTGTTTTTGCTATGAATGGTAGGAGAGAGACAGGTCTATAACTGTCTACAAGTGACGTGTTAAAAGTGGGTTTTTTAAGCAGTGGGGTTACGCGAGCCTGCTTGAATGTGTTAGGGAAAATGCCAGTGTGGAGAGATGTGTTGATAATGTGTGAAAGTGCTGGTAAAAGTGATACACTGGATTAAATCACCTTTAAATGATGGTTAAATGTCTGAAGATGGCAAGATATTTTGTTAGAATGCAAAAATATCTTTGATGATAAATGCTTGTAAGACCTTATCTTAAAGTGATTATAGTCATAAATGATCAAATCTGTTCTGTTATAGTTCAGTTCATCAGAAGAGATCAGAACCAGAGCCCAGCTGTGTGTCTATGAGGAGTGACGAGTCTATGGGTCAAATAATACATTTAAGAGTGGAGATACACAACTGATCTCAGGTATAAACATTTCTATAAAAATATGATTTTAGTATGGCAAAATACTAAATAACTATAAACAATGTACGAGAATAATTATTCCATATTAAATATTATTCTGATAATGAATAATTATTATTTTAATTGGTTTATAGTTTATCTTTATCTAATTTTTTTAAAGTATATAGTGTTGCTCACGCAGAGACACACATCTATGAGAGAGCTTAAATGTACAGTTTTTGTATCAACATAGTGTAAATGATTAAGTTTTTTAATACAGCTGTTTAAATCATTCACTTTAATCTCTCTTTGTTATAGTTCAGTTGATCAGAAGAGATCAGAACCAGAGTCCAGCTGTGTGTCTATGAGGAGTGACGAGTCTATGGATCATAAAATACATTTTCCGAGTGGAGATACACAGACTGATCTGAGGTATAACGTTTCTGTAAAAGATATGCATTGATTATGATCAGGGTTCTAAATTAACACCCACCAACCCACCAAATGTGGGTTAAAATTCATTTTGGCGGGTGTTAATAAAAGCTTAGTAGCCCGTTTGGCCGGTGATGCATGAGGCTCTGTTCTCGGTCATTTATCCCCCTAGCAGCACTTTCTACATTTCCCATGAACACTGTGCTGTAATGCTATGCAATGACGTTTCATACGCCCATTGGCTGCGCGCAGTTTGCAGTGAAACCAGCGCGAGAAACTATGAAAACGAATGGAGCGTCCATCAGAAAACACAAGGAAGAAGAAGAACGAACGGAGCCAGAGCAGGGAGCATAGACTGAAAGAGGAGGGAGTTAGCTAGTAAAGGAAAAAGTTAAGATTAAACTAAATGCAGCGATGGTTGGGACAGATTTCTGGGGGCGAGAAGAGGAACAAGGCAGGGGATGAGAATATCGATCCAACCAAAGCCATTGACATCTGGCATGCTGACAGTTTGCGCTCACGCAGGCCTGACTTTGTGCGCAAACATGGAACAAAAGGAACAGAGAGTGGCTCAGATTCTGATGGCACCTCTGAAGAAGAAGAGCTCTGAAGACATGTGATTCAAATGATAGATAGATGAAATGTTTGCATTTTCTGTGCATATTTTGTTGTATGCATTGTATTTTATGTGTTATTCATGCCAACAATGTTAATAAAATTATCAAATGCATTTAGTGGCAGTGTGGCACTCATAATTTCTCTTATTTTCACCGGAAAAATTTGGCTAGTGGAAATTCTGATTGGCTTGTAACTTTAGAAAGTTACCAGCCACATTGGCTGGTGATCAAAAAAGTTAATTTAGAACCCTGATTATGATAAAGAATGCTAAAAATACATTGTGCTTATTAACTCTTGTAATCATGTGGTATTTTAATTTTACAGCCATGAAGTCCTCAACAGGTTAGATCAAATTGATGAAGAAGTTTGAGTGTCTGTATGAGGGAACAGCACAGCAGGGAAACCCAACACTCCTGAATGAGATCTACACAGAGCTCTACATCACAGAGAGCGAGAGTGGAGAGATCAGTAATGAGCATGAGGTGAGACAGATTGAGACACAATCCAGGAGAGCAGAATCAGAGGACACACCGATCCAATGTAATGACATCTTTAGACCTTTACCTGGACAAGACAAACCCATCAGAACTGTGCTGACAAAGGGAGTCGCTGGCATTGGAAAAACAGTCTCTGTGCAGAAGTTCATCCTGGACTGGGCTGAAGGAAAGAGAATCAGGACGTCCAGCTCATATTTCCACTTCCTTTCAGAGAGATCAATTTGATGAAGGACAAAACACTCAGTCTTTCAGATCTTCTTCATGTCTTTTTCCCTGAAACAAAAGAAATGGAAATATCCAGTGACAAAGTGTTGTTCATCTTTGATGGTCTGGACGAGTTTCGCCTGTCTCTGGATTTTCAGAGCGATGTGAGGTTGTGTGATGTAAGTGAATCAGCCTCAGTGGATGTGCTGCTGATGAACCTCATTGTGGGAATCTGCTTCCCTCTGCTCTCATCTGGATCACCTCCAGACCAGCAGCAGCTGATCTCATCCCCTCTGAGTGTGTCCATCGAGTGACAGAGGTACGAGGCTTCAGTGAGCCACAGAAGGAGGAATACTTCAGGAAGAGAATCAGTGATCAGAGTCTGGCCAATACAATCATCTCACACCTGAAGTCATCAAGGAGCCTCGACATCATGTGCCACATCCCAGTGTTCTGCTGGATCTCAGCCGTTGTTCTAGAGAAGATGTTGAGCGAGGCAGAGAGTGGAGAGATTCCCAAGACACTCACTCAAATGTACACACACTTCCTGATCCTTCAGACCACATCAAACATCAAAGGAGGCTATGAAGAACGTGACAGATGAAGACATGATCCTCAAACTGGGAAAGTGGCTTTTCAGCAGCTTGTGAAAGGCAATGTGATCTTCTATGAAGAAGACCATGAGAGAGTGTGGCTTGATGTAACGAAGCATCAGTGTACTCAGGATTGTTCTCTCAGATCTTCAGAGAGGAGTTTGGCTGGTATCAGGGGAAAGTCTTCTGCTTTGTTCATCTGAGCGTTCAGGAACATCTAGCGCTCTATATATGTGCACCTCTCCTGTACAAACAACAACATAAATGTGTTTGACCAAATCACCAAACAGAGGTTGCTGTCTAAAGTTTAAGGAGAGGTTTAAACATGTTTCATTATCTGCGCTGCATCAGAGACTGTGAATGAGGCTCTACAGAGTAAAAATGGACATCTGGACCTTTTCTGCGGTTTCTTCTGGGTGTCAGTGGAGTCTCATCAGATTCTCCTACAAGGACTAATGAAACAGACAGAAGCAGATCTGACAGTAATAAGGAAACAGTTGAGTACATCAAGAAGAAGATCAGGTCCATTGTCTCTCCAGAGAAATCCATCAATCTGTTCCACTGTCTGAATGAACTGGGTGATCATTCACTAGTGGAGGAAATACAACAGTATCTGAAATCTGGAAGAATAAAGGAAGTCAAACTCTCTTCATCTCAGTGGTCAGCTGTAGTTTTTGTGTTGTTGACATCAGAGAAGAAGCTGGATAAGTTTGATATTAATGAATTTGTTGGAGGAAACGATAAATCTGAAAACTGAAAGTTTTTTCAGAAGCTGCTGCCTGTGATTAAAGAATCCAGATCAGTTCAGTAAGTATCTTTGAGAACAATCACTTCACTGATAAAACATCAGGAAAATAAAAGTTCATAAATCTTCAGTGCTGCAGAAGTTGTCCAGAGTTTAGTGGTCAGTATTTTGATGTTTTCTAAACCGTCACAATGTAAAATTCCTTCAGACATTCAAACAAAGTCAGAGAATTGCATATGAATAAATAAATCAGATTTTCAGTAATATTCTTGCACATAAGAAGGAATTTAAATATTTAAATGTTTGTTTGTAAATAGATATAAGATACATAAAAAATTAAGAAAAAAATTGGAAAAACAGCTCATTTTATCAACTAGCTCAAATCTCCTAAACACATTTGATGTATGGTAACATAGAGTCATACATTTAATTTTACTAGTCAGGTGGATGATTAAATGTTATCTGAGCTTTAGCTTCAACGTTTATTACAAATTCACATTTTAATTTTACTGTCAGATGGACAATTAAGAATCAAATCACTGAGTATCTGAAGTTAGTGCAGGTTCTCTAGTAAAGAGCAGATGTGTGTGCAGCGGCTCCACCACAAAATAGCAATGTACTGTGAGACATTTAAGATTATTAAACATTAAGTCATTACTTTTGCAAATGATTCAAATAGAATTTCAAATAGGTTGATGTGAATATTTTTCTAGTAATCTATTAGTCTGCTTTTACATTACATGTATATTTTGACATGTTTTGCAGTGTGTAAATGTCCATCACTCCTCTCAGCAGCAAGAAACCAAAACTTTTATTCAGTGGATTATGTATAACCTCGAAAGAGCGCTCGCTTCACATCACTAAAAAGCTGTCATTCATTCAGTTCACAATCTCACAAAGTTCCATTATAATCAATAAAGTTTTCTACACTGAATAATGAATCTCTTGCATCGTGTCTTTGTTAATGAGAGGATTTGTGAGCGTGCAGAACTCAGCTCTGAACAAAAACTCCAGTGTTTTGAGCAGTGAGTGGATTCTGACTAAATGAAACACCTCTGATTGGCCATTGAGTTCAAGAGATCAACAAAGTATCTGTGATCAAACATTAATTGTCAGACCCCTGCAATACCGCTGTGAACCCCCGGTTGAAGACCCTTGGTTTAAAGTTAATAAATACATAAATATTAATTTAATTCAAACTTAACTTTTTTTGATTACTGTGAATTTGACCATGAAACTTGGAAAAGAATTTGACAAATTTGAATTTGTAATATTGATTTTCATCTCTCTACAGGTTGAGAGATTGTGGAGTCACATGAAGGTTGTGCTGCTCTGACTTCAGCTCTGAGATCAAACCCCTCACACCTGAGAGAACTGAATCTGACTGAGAATAAAATAGGAAATTCATGGAAACTGCTGTCTGATGTACTACAGGATCCTCACTGTAAACTGGAGAAACTGAGGTAAGATTATATTTGACTCTCACACATGACAATGTAAAGTAATTAAGGTGTAAAGAGAAATGAAGAACATGCTGAATTCATTCTTACTCATCTTTCTGCATTGACACTTTCTAAAGTATTGTTTTTCATTTTGTAAAATCACACACACACACAGGTTTCTTTGCTATCAAAGTGAGGACATTCCATAGACGTAATATACATATACAAATTGTATATTCTCTCCGCCTACACTAACCCTAAACCTACCCATCACAGAAAGCTGTCTGCATTTTTACATTTTTAAAGGTGCCATAGAATGGAAAATTGAATTTACCTTGGCATAGTTAAATAACAAGAGTTCAGTACATGGAAATGACATACAGTGAGTCTCAAAAACCATTGTTTCCTCCTTCTTATGTAAATCTCATTTGTTTAAAAGACTCAGAAGAACAGGTAAATCTCAACATAACCTGACTGTTATGTAACAGTCGGGATCATTAATATGTACGCCCCCAATATTTGCATATGCCAGCCCATGTTCAAGGCATTACACAAGGGCAGCCAGTATTAACGTCTGGATCTGTGCACAGCTGAATCATCAGACTAGGTAAGCAAACAAGAACATTAGCGATAAATGGCATGATATGTTGATATCATGATATTTTTAGTGATATTTGTAAATTGTCTTTCTAAATGTTTCATTAGCATTTTGCTATGTACTGTTAAATGTGGTTAAAGTTACCATCATTATTACTGTATCACGGAGACAAGAGCCGTCGTTCTTTCATTTTTAAACACTTGCAGTCTGTATAATTCAAACAACTTCATTCTTTATAAATCTCTCCAACAGGTGTAATGTGTGCTTTAGCCATGGAGCACTATCAAACTCATTCAGAATCAAATGTAAACATCCAAATAAATATTATACTCACATGATCCGACGCATGCATGCAGTATACATGACGAACACATTGTAAAGATCCATTTTGATGGTTATATTAGCTATGTGAACTTTGTTTATGCACTGTATCATAGTCAAGAGCTCGGGGGCGGGGAGCGCGAGGATTTAAAGGAGAAGCACGCTGAATTTGCGCATTTATAATGATGCTCCAAAATAGGCAGTTAAAAAATTAATTAATAAATCTATGGGTATTTTGAGCTGAAACTTCACAGACACATTCAGGGGACACCTTAGACTTATATTACATCTTGTAAAAAAAAACATTCATGGGCAACCTTTAAAGCTATTTAAATGAGAACTCATGAAATGTCCTCATAAAACATGTTACATCATAATACCGGTGTAATACCTATGTGTCCTCATAAATCACATACACACACACACACACACACACACACACACACGTTTTGTGCTATGTGACATTTTATTTCTCAATTATCACACATATTGATTTGTGCTTTAAGTTTGTACTTTCTCTTAATATGGATTCACTGCTAAACTGATCTGATCTGAACTGAGAGAGTGAAGAGTGTGTCATTGTTTCTACAGGTTGAGAGATTGTGGAGTCACAGATGAAGGTTGCGCTGCTCTGACTTCAGCTCTGAGATCAAACCCCTCACACCTGAGACAACTGAGTCTGTCACTGAATAAAATAGGAAAATCAGTGAATCTGCTGTCTGATGTACTACAGGATCCTCACTGTAAACTGGAGAAACTGCAGTAAGATCATATTTGACTCTCACCATGAATCACAATGTAAATATATTTGAAGTGTTCAGCCTCTTTCTGCTGCTGTGAGTTCAGCTGATTGAGCTGTAAATGATTGAACACATGAGCTGCTCCTCAGTCACATGATACTGCAGGACTGAGAGTCACACTGAAATACACACTTTCACACAATCAACATTTCAGTCTCTTGACTTTAAACAGACTCGAGCTCAACACAACTGAGAAATGAAGAACATGCTGGATTCATTCTTACTGTTCATCACATTCATCTTTCTGCATTGACACTTTCTAAAGTATTGTTTTTTCATTCGTAAAATCACACCACACACACACACACACACACACAGAGGTTTGTTTTGCTATCAAAGTGAGGACATTCCATAGACGTAATATTTTTTTATACTGTACAACTGTATTTCTGTCCCCCTACACTATCCTAAAATACCCATCACAGAAACAATCTGCATTTTTAATTAACATTGTTTAGTATTGTTTTTAAAAGCTATTTAAACATGAGGACTCATGAAACACACACACACACATCATGTTTTGTGCTCTGTGACATTTTATTTCTCAATTTCACATTTTGATTTGAGCTTTAATTTGTATTTTCTCTTTAATAATGGATTTCACTGCTAAACTGAACTGAACTGAGAGAGTGAAAGTGTGTCATTGTTCTTTACAGGTTGAGAGATTGTGGAGTCACAGATGAAGGTTGTTTGGCTCTGACTTCAGCTCTGAGATCAAACCCCTCACACCTGAGAGAACTGAATCTCTGGGAATAAAATAGGAAAATCAGTGAATCTGCTGTCTGATGTACTACAGGATCCTCACTGTAAACTGGAGAAACTGTGGTAAGATCATATTGACTTCACATGAATCACAATGTAAAGTAAAGTATATTAAGGTGTAAAGAGAAATGAAGAACATGCTGGATTCATTCTTACTGTTCATCATGTTCATCTTTCTGCATTGACACTTTCTATTGTTTTTAATTTTGTAAACACACACACACACACACACACTTGTATATGGTTTACAGGTACTCTCCATAGTCGTAATGGTTTTTATACTGTACAAACTGTATATTCTCTCCCCCTACACTAATCATAAAACCTACCCATCACAGGAAACATTCTGCATTTTTACATTATAGTATACTAGTATGTTTTCAAAGCTATTTTAAACATGAGGACTCCTGAAATGTCCTCATAAAATGTTTACGCCATAATACCAGTATAATACCATGTCAATACCCATACAAATTTGTGTCCCCCATAAATCACGAAAACACACACACACACACACACACACATATATGTTTTGTGCTCTGTGCTCTATCTTCAAATTTCAGGCACAGCAATGGGAACAAAATAGCACCCAGTTTTGCTTGCCTTTTTGTAGGTTCACTTGAAGAAAGTGTTTTATATGAAAAGAACAACCATTTTTTACCACATATTTTTTCTTGGAAAAGATATATTGACGATGTGTTTATGCTCTGAATTTTTACAATTTCTGAATATGAATTTTGGTGGTTTAAAATTTTCTTTGACTTTTAACATGGAAAAAATCAACTTTTTGGATATATTGTTGAAAGAAGAGTGAAAAATCTTGTTTCATCCTTATATACAAAACCAACAGACAGGAACACATTGTTACATGGTCAAAGTTTTCATCCTGTCTCTTTAAAAAGAAGTTTACCAATAAGTCAACTCACAAGAATAAAACGTATTTGTGAAAATAGTGAGGACTACGAAATATAAAAATGTAAAATGTTATCAAAATTTAAAGATAGAGGTTACAATGAAAAGTGGCTCTCACAAGCAGAGGAAAAAGTACAAGTTAGAAGTCATGAAGATTGCCTAAATTCTAACAAAGGTAAGAAGACATCTTCAAGGTCAGGTATTATATACTGCAATACCTATGCTCCAAAAACCTTCAATATCAACAAGGTGGTGAATAAATATTGGCATATTTTACAAGACGATCCTTCTTTAAAAGGTACATTTCAAAATCCTCCACTTATTGCTCACAAAAGAGCCAGAAATATTAAGGATAAATTAGTTAGGGCTTGTTCCCCAAATAAACCTACAACTAAGACCCTTACAAGAAAAATTCCTTTGGGAAATTTTAAATGTGGTAATTGTATTAACTGCCAATATACCAGGAACATTAAATGTTTTGAACACCCTGTCTACAAAAAGAATGTACATATTAAAAGTTTTATCAGATGTAACACTAAAACGTTACATATTTAATCAAGTGCCCTTGCCAGAAAGTATATGTTGGAGAAACATCACGTCGTTTAAGGGATCGTATTACAGAACACAGGAGTTCCATCAAAAGAGGTGATATAACAAAACCAGTAGCAAAACATTTTAAAGAATGTAATCACCCTATGTCTTCCTTTTTATACTTTGGCACTGAGCATATAAACATTCCACTATGAGGAGGAAACATCAACTTAATTAGAAAAGAAGGGAGGCTTTTTGGAATTTTTATTTAAAAAGATTGTTCCCTACTGGGATTAATGAGGAATTGGTCTTAAAAGATTTCTTATAAAAATATTTTTATACTCTGATATAAAGGTGTACATTTTGTGTAGGTTTTTTTTAATATATTTCTTTTATTATTATTATTATAATTATTATTATTTTTTATTTTTATTCTTTTTTTTTTTTCCTTCGATGATCATTGGTTGATACACAATTATTTATTATAAGATTTGTGATTGGTGGATGTTATTTTATGCAATTTTTTCATTGGTTCATTGTAAGTTGAATTCTGTTTCTGTTTGTACTTAAAGGAACCTACACACACCTGAAACCTTTAGCCCCGACGAAGTCCTGTGTGCCGAAACGCGTTGACAAAATAAATTTGATACTTAGTTCCAGCTTCATAGTTTTTTGTTTATATTCTTGTCCCTTCCGTGCCACAAGTGCTGCTGTTTTTTTTCCTAAACTGCATATTTTCCATTCCATGCACCTTGTTGGATGTGAAGTTGCACCAGACTAATTATATTACTCTCCTGTGTCATTGTTCTCTACAGGTTGAGAGATTGTGGAGTCACAGTTAAAGGTTGTGCTGCTCTGACTTCAGCTCTGAGATCAAACCCCTCACACCTGAGAGTACTGAGTCTGTCACTGAATAAAATAGGAAAATCAGTGAATCTGCTGTCTGATGTACTACAGGATCCTCACTGTAAACTGGAAATACTGCGGTAAGATCATATTTGACTCTCACACATCAATCTCAATGTAAAGTATATTTGATCAGCCCTACCCCTAAACCTACCCATCAAAGAAACTGTCTGCATTTTCAAATTCTCAAAAAACTCATTCTGTATCATTTATAAGCCTTTTAAAAAGGGGACATGGGGTAATAAGTCACACTCTACTTGTAATACCCATGCATTATACAAATGTGTGTCCTCCAATCACAAAAAACACACACACACACTCACACACACCCCCAACACACAACACACACCACACACACACACACACACACAAACACACACGTTTTGTGCTCTGACATTTTCATCTCATCTCAGTTATCACACATATTGATTTTTGCTTAAGTTTGTATTTTCTCTTTAATAATGGATTCAGCTAAACTGATCTGATCTGACTGAGAGAGTGAAGAGTGTGTCATTGTTCTTACAGGTTGAGAGATTGTGGAGTCACAGATGAAGGTTGTGCTGCTCTGACTTCAGCTCTGAGATCAAACCCCTCACACCATGAGAGAACTGGATCGTCTGGGAATAAAATAGGAGATTCAGTGAATCTGCTGTCTGATGTACTACAGGATCCTCACTGTAAACTGGAGAGACTGGGTAAGATCATATTTGCCTCTCACACATGATCTCAATGTAAAGTATATATTTGAAGTGTTCAGCCTCTTTCTGCGCTGTGAGTTCACTGATTGAGCTGTAAATGATGAGCACCTGAGCTGCTCCTCATCACATGATACTGCAGGACTGAGAGTCACACTGAAATACACACTTTCACCAATCAACATTTCAGTCTCTTGACTTTAAACAGACTCGAGCTCAACACAACTGAGAAATGAAGAACATGCTGGATTCATTCTACTGGTCATCACGTTCATCTTCTGCATTGACACTTTCTAAAGTATTGTTTTTCATTTTGTAAAATATCACACACACACCACACCACCACACACAACACAACACACACAACACACACAACCATACAAACACACAATCATGTTTTGTGCTCTGTGACATTTTCATCTCATCTCATTTATCACACATTTTGATTTTTGATTTGTGCTTTAAGTTGTACTTTCTCTTTAATAACTGATTCACTGCTAAACTGATCTGATCTGAACTGAGAGAGTGAGAGTGTGTCATTGTTCTCTACAGGTTGAGGATTGTGGAGTCAGATGACGGTTGTGCGCTCTGACTTCGGCTCTGAGATCAAACCCCTCACACCTGAGAGAACTGAGTCTGTCACTGAATAAAATAGGAGAATCAGTGAATCTGCTGTCTGATGTACTACAGGATCCTCACTGTAAACTGGAGATACTGCGGTAAGATCATATTTGACTCTCACATGAATCATAATGTAAAGTATATTTGATCAGCCCTACCCCTAAACCTACCCATCAAAGAAACTGTCTGCATTTTTAAATTCTCAAAAAAACTCATTCTGTATGATTTATAAGCCTTTTAAAAATGGGGACAGGGGTAATAAGTCACACTCTACTTGTAATAATTTAAGGTGTAAAGAGAAATGAAGAACATGCTGGATTCATTCTCACTGTTCATCACGTTCATCTTTCTGCATTGACACTTTCAAAGTATTGTTTTTAATTTTTGTAA
Source organism: Culter alburnus (assembly GCA_028476615.1). Classification (NCBI taxonomy): domain Eukaryota; kingdom Metazoa; phylum Chordata; class Actinopteri; order Cypriniformes; family Xenocyprididae; genus Culter; species Culter alburnus. Next base: position 117,220 of record JAOTNS010000201.1, read on the forward strand.
ACACACACACACACACACACACACACACACACACACTTGTATATGGTTTACAGGGACTCTCCATGGGCGTAATGTTTTTATACTGTACAAACTGTATATTCTGTCCCCTACACTAACCCTAAACCTACCCATCACAGAAAACATTCTTACATTTTTACATTTTCAATAAAACATTGTTTAGTATGTTTTTAAAGCTATTTTAAATATGAGAAAACACAGTTACGTCATAATACCAGTGTAATACCCAAGTCATTATACAAATTTGTGTCCTCATAAATAACGAAAACACACACACACACACACACCACACACACACACACACAAGTCAAGTCAAGTCAAGTCAAGTCACCTTTATTTATATAGCACTTTTTACAATGTAGATTGTGTCAAAGCAGCTTTACATTGATAACTAGTACATTATTTGGCTGCACAGCAGCTCTTAAAGAATAATGTCAATGCAGGCAGATCAAAGCGCTGTTGAATAAATGTCAATAATACTATTGAATATCAAATGTCAAGTGTCCCCAACTAAGCAAGCCAAAGGCGACAGCGGCAAGGAACCCAAACTCCAACAGGTGACATCAGGTGGCAAACAAGTGGCAAACGTGTTAAAATGGAGAAAAAAACCTTGGGAGAAACCAGGCTTAGTCAGGGGGCCAGTTCTCCTCTGGCGAACAGTGCTTTGTTACGACTCTTTCTGCAGCTAAATACTTTCAAAGGCTCGCATGCGCGTCTGTGCGCGAGAGAGAACCCATGTACATGTTCACAAAAATTATGTATAATAGAAATAATGTTGTCAATAACTTTATCTATGTTAAATGTACTGAAAATCATTAAGAATCTTAATAAATGGACCATAAAATGGTCAATGCCATGTCTTAACGATGATCTATTGTATTTGACCAGTATTCGCTTTGTGAAACTTATGCATGCAGTAATGTACTGTAAGTAGTACAGAATTTTAAATGAGTTATATTGGTTTTTTTGAAAAAACGACAACGTCTGCACATTTTAGAGATGACATTTCAAGATGTGAATAAATGTAACTCGTACACTCGTTGGGGTGGATACTCTTTATTCAACTAAATAAAATAAAACGTGATGGAAAAATATTTAGAGAAGAAACTTATAGTAAATTTATTAGGAATAAAACATGCATTAAAAAAGACAGAATAATTAATTTATAACTGGAATAATCTTCGGACTCATCGCATCTAAATGATGCTAAGATCATTCTGAAACTCCAAAGCAAGAGTTGAATCGTTCGCATTCAAACGTAGACTGTGTTGAAAAGCCGTTTTATCATTCCTATAAATGTTTTTACCATTTCTGTCTGCATGTTAGTGATAATATCTTATTTATATTAAAGTCCTGGGACTCTTTCGCATAAGACGAAAAATGCGAAAAAACAAACAAAAAAAAAAAAACAAAACAAAACAAAAAAAAAACAAGGGGGGGGGTCCTTAAAAACAATTTGCATTTGGGCCCGGGGCTGACTCAGGGCTACATTGTGGTCGTGTCAAGGCGCAGGTCCTCGATCTCACCTGGATACGGCCCGGATCCGGTTGACTACGGTAAACCTCGGGATAAACAGAAAGACTAGTATTAGCATTGATGCCATTGTTCTTCTGAAGTAATGAGTACATCTGGTGTTATAGGAAGTGTTCCCGGTTCCGGCTGACCTAATTTATGCGCCCTAATATTTTATGTAAATATAAATTGATAATGTGTTATGTGTATGCCAGGTTAAAGAGATGCATTTTTAGTCTAGATTTAAACTGACAGAGTGTGTCTGCATCCCGAACAATGCTAGGAAGATTGTTCCAGAGTTTAGGTGTCAAATAGGAGAAGGATCTACCGCCTGCGGTTGATTTTGATATTCTAGGTATTATCAGCTGGCCTGAATTCTGAGATCGCAATAGACGTGAAGGACTATAATGCTTTAAGAGCTCGCTCAGGTACTGGGGAGCTAAACCATTTAGTGCTTTGTAAGTAATCAGCAAGATTTTAAAATCTATACGATGTTTAACAGGAAGCCAATGCAGTGATGACAGAACTGGGCTAATATGGTCATACTTCCTAGTTCTAGTAAGAACTCTAGCTGCTGCATTTTGTACGAGCTGTAGTTTATTTATCAAGCGAGAGGAACAACCACCCAGTAGAGCGTTACAGTAATCTAGCCTTGAGGTCATGAACGCATGAACTAACTGTTCTGCATTTTTCATTGAGACATAGTCGTAGTTTAGATATATTTTTAAGATGGAAGAATGCGGTTTTACAGATGCTAGTAACATGGCCTTCAAATGAAAGATTGGTATCAAAGAGCACACCCAGGTTCCTAACTGACGGCGAAGACTTAACAGAGCAGCTGTAAGAGCCACATAAGGACTATAGTTCATCGGGGGAAAAAAAAAAAAAAAAAAAAAAAAAAAAACTATTTCATGAAAATTCATAAGTAATTTATTGGTTTAAAAATGCATAATTTAGTAATGTTTAGATCTGATAACATTTCTGTATTTTTGTGCTTCCAATCAGATAGCACTACGTCATAGCGTAAACGATTGGATGTAGTTAGTTTTAGTTTGAAGTAAGAGACGTTGGAAGCAACACAGTTTTTTGACCGTGCATACCATGTCTATGTAAGTTATTGTTTTGGAAGTAAACATCTAAAAAGAAGACTGTTGGTTTGCTCGTGTTTCCAAATACTGGTTGTAGACTGACTTCAAAAAGTGGTACAGAAGAATTAAAAGCAACTAGGTGCCACTACAGCAGCCATCAAGTGTTAGACAGTATTCTAGATTATTCCGTGAAGAAGTTTTTGGTCGAAAAATTAGAATCTCTGGTCATCCAGTTTTTTATATCAGCTATTCCTTCTGTTAATTTAGCGAATTGGTAAGTTTCGTCAGGGTGCAAAGTAATATAGAGCTGAGTATCATCAGCGTAACAGTGAAAACTAACGCCATGCTTCCTAATGATATCTCCCAAGGGTAGCATGTACAGAGTGAAAAGCAATGGTCCTAGTACTGAGCCTTGCGGTACTCCATATTGAACTTGTGATCGATATGACATTTCTTCGTTTACTACAAACTGATAACAGTCAGATAAGTATGATTTGAACCATGCCAATGCAATTCCGGTATTGCGCATAATTTTGGTCATTCCCGCAGGTCTCACGCTCACACCAAAAGCACGTGCACTACAGATCTATATTAGTGGAGCGAACAAGCCACGCTCAGTCTCAGTCTTTTTTTTTTGTATATGTTGTCAATTATAGTTCTTAGAAAGAAAATCAGAATCGACAAAAAAATAGGGATCGGCCGATCACACTAACAAAAAATCGGAAATTGGAATCGGCCAAGAAAATTGCAATCGGTGCACCTCTAATAAAAAGCCTCTGAATCCATCTAAATATCTCTATGAACAACAGCATATCAAAACAGATAAATCAACTCATCACCTTACAGTGTTTAAGTCTCCTCAGCTTTCATTGTCAGTTGCACTCCCTATTGTTGCTGGCAGCCATATGCTGTAAAAACTGGCAACCCGCGTCTTTGAACAAGGGGATGGGCCAAACAATATTTTAAATTTGGACTGCAGTACCTATTTTGAACACTGGGTGTCATTCCTACAAGTTTAGACAATTCTTCCTCTCCTAAAGCAGTAAATTAATTGAATTTTTCCTCAGGGACACTACAATGCACTGTCTGGCGTGATACTGTAGTAGACGGTTGCATGGTTATAATTTTTTCTCTAATATTATCAATCTTGCAGGTAAAGAAGTTCATAAAGTCATTACTGCTGTGCTCTTTGGAAACATCAGAAGTTGAAGCTTTTTTTCTTGTTAATTTAGCCACTGTATCAAATAAATACCTAGGGTTGTGTTCAGGGCTTGACATTAACACCCGCCAACCCGCCAAATGCGGGTAGATTTCAGCTGTGGCGGGTAAGATAGCCACTCCCACTAGCCACTTTGGCGGGTTGAATATAATTTCAGTTTACAGCCAAATGATCGCCGAAGATCATCGTAGCACAAAATTACAATCCAATCACACAATTCATTATTTAGGCTACATGCAGTTAGTGAATGAGAGATAGGCGGAATTGCGCTGAATGACACACAACAGAAGCGCTCTGTCGTGCGCGCGATCAGTTCTCCTCGCACCTGAATAGTTAAACAGTGGACACAGATGTCTAAATGTCCATCGTGTGGAGTATCTCGTGTGAATACAGTCGGTTATGGCTTAAGTGGACGTAAACAGGTGGGTAATAACTGGATATGCGTCAGTTACGTCCATGCATTCAGCAGCCCAATTAAATACCTGTCTGTCATTAATGTTAATCAAACAACAAAAGATGTTAAATAATCTGAAAAAAGATTATTTTTAATTTACTATTGGTTTTTGTAATTTGCTTCTTTGTTCGTTTATATAGCCTAACACAAATAACTTATACAATTTCTCACATTAGCCCATGCTCATATTGTCCACCTCTTGCCCACCTGTACATACCAGCTGATATACAATGTAGTCTTGATTTGGGTGGTCAATCTGCATTTAAAAGTTTGAAAGGGTTTTAAATCTTCTAAATCAAGTAAAATGACTCAAAATAAAGTAATTTAAGCATAACAAAGTCAACTTTAATCATATAAAATGTAATTTACCAACATCAAAATTGTGGCCAGTGAAAATGCTCAGTGGCTAGTAACTTTGGAAAACCACTAGCCACAGTGGCTGGTGAGCAAAAAAGTTAATGTCAAGCCCTGGTTGTGTTTATTTTTTTCTAAAAGTTTTGAAGAATAGGCCGATCTAGCAGATTTTAAGGCCTTTCTGTACTCAATCATTCTCTCTCTCCACAAAATGCAAAATACTTCTAGTTTTGTTTTCTTCCAGCTGCGCTCCATTTTTCTGGCTGCTACCTTCAGGGCCCGAGTGTGCTCATTGTACCATGGCGTTGAATTAATTTCCTTAATCTTTTTTAAATGCAAAGGAGCAACTGAATCTAATGTGCTGGAGAAGACAGAGGCAATAGTTTCTGTTGCAACATCGAGGTCTTCTAAGCTGTCTGGTATGCTAAGGCGATGAAACTGATCAGGAAGGTTATTTATAAAGCGATCTTTAGTGGTAGAAGTGATGGTTCTACCATATTTATGGCAGGGAGGCAGTTTAGCCACCTTGACTAAATATAGAATACACAAGACTAGATAATGATCTGAGATGTCGTCACTCTGCTGCAGAATTTCAACGGCATCAATATCGATTCCATGTGACAATATTATATCTAAAGTATGATTACGACAATGAGTGGGTCCTGACCAGTGTTGGGCACGTTACTTTAAAAAAGTAATTATTTATAGTTACTAGTTACTTCTCACAAATAGTAACTGAGTTAGTAACTGAGTTACATCATTATAAAAGTAACTAATTACCAGGGAAAGTAACTATTGCGTTACTTTAAAAAAAAAAAAAAAAAATAAAAATATGCCAAATAAATTGAATGCCCCCAATATTACATACAAGTCTAAGAATAAATTATTTTTGTACTGTGTTGGTAGCCATGAAAGAGAACGTAGTTTCATATTTAAATAGTCCTATGTTATGTTTTAAATCCATTTATTCGATTATGAAAAGTGAACAGCATGAGTAAGATGCCAAGATGCGCAAATATATCGGAAGACATGGAGTGGGTCAGATATGATTTTGACCACTTCATTAAGTTTTGCTTTGTAGAAAGCCTTTCTTTAAAGTGAATTTCGTTTTGTAAAAATTATCTTAATTTTAATCGATGTTTCATCAACCAATTGCTTGGATTTAATATATAACAAGCAAATATAGCAGACAATAAAATCATGACATGGAGGCGCGGGCGCGATCACTGGCGCGTGAACTGGAGCGCGTCTTATAGGCTAAATGAACCGAAACTCAGAGGCTGCTTGCCTCGCAGACATGAGAAATATATCTATCCGCTTGTTAAGTCGTGATGTAAGGAACGCCGTTTCCGGGTCCAAGCCTCGACTCGTTTCACTTGAGAATGCCATCGACGGCCGTTTATGAGCGCTATTTATTCATATTAAACATTAATCATTTAAAAAAGTTAAACATTTTAAATACTTACAGTCTACACAACAGTCTCCGTGCTCACAGTGTCACAGATATTAATATTTTAATGATTTCTAAAAGATGAATCATTGTCTGGCCATCTGGAATTTTGATATGGAGATAAAGGTTGTAATTATATATTTTTTGTAGTATTACACCACATCGTGTATGTATATTAGCACCATTTGTTGTTTTCTTGTGGTATGAGATAGAGCGTTAGGACCCGGAAGCGCTGCCGCGTGACGTCAGACTTAACAACCGAATAGAATGCTTGAAATATCTACTTTAACGAAAATGAAGTAATTAAAAAACGAAAAAAGAAGAGGGCTACTCTGATTATGTAGCCTAATCCGAATGAAATGTGCATTATGTCTCTAGGTGCGTCCATATGAGCAGATGATCAGCAATGAGAGTCAGCAATGTCAACTTCATCTTTGCAGCCGACACTGATTCAGAAAACATTACTTTATTAATAAACAATTAAAATATCTCCTTGCTGTTTTGGTCACACTCATAATCATTACTTTTGCCGGTTCTTTATGGCAATTATGCGTGCCCTTGAGTGCTATATAGCCATTATGTAAACGCTCCTTATTATGGTTTATTCTCTCCAGTATTTAAGTAATCAAATTAATATAAATGTGATTAGTTAACTAATAGCTTAAATGAACAACTACTAGTCGACTAGAAAAAAACTCATTTCACATATTTTCGATGAAGCATGCTCTGACAAACACACACACAGCGCATCATACATTGTTATCAGTTTAAAATTATATTTGTGTATGATATTTGTGTATATTTGTGTATGACTAACCACAGCACACACCAGAGAAAAAGCTTTGTATAGTATAGTAACGCGGCATTTTTTTTGTCAGTAACGGTAACGGCGTTGTAACGGGAGAAAAAGTAATTCATTTGATTACTCGTTACTGAAAAAAGTAACGGCGTTAGTAACGCCGTTTATTTATAACGCCGTTATTCCCATCACTGGTCCTGACACGTGTTGTCTAACACCAATAGAGTTTAGAATGTCTGTAAATGCCAATCCCAATGAGTCTTTTCACATACACACACACACACACACACACACACACGTTTTGTGCTCTGTGACATTTTATATCTCAATTATCACACATGTTAATTTGTGCTTTAAGTTTGTGTTTTCTCTTTAATAATGGATTCACTGCTAAACTGATCTGAACTGAGAGAGTGAAGAGTGTGTCATTGTTCTCTACAGGTTGAGTGATTGTGGAGTCACAGATGAAGATTGTGCTGCTCTGACTTCAGCTCTGAGATCAAACCCCTCACACCTGAGACAACTGGATCTGACTGGGAATAAAATAGGATGTTCAGGATGTGAACTGCTCACTGCTCTAAATAATTCTCCACATTATAAACTAGAGAAACTGCAGTAAGTAATAATTTCAAATAAATATTCACATTTTCATAAAGCTGAACATTTATATATTTATATGCATATTTGGTCCCACTTTATATTAGGTGTCTTTAACAACTATGTACTAACATTTAAATTCATCATTTAGTTAAATGCAATGATTTTACATTGTACTTATATTTAAAAAAATACCTGCATTTAATTACATCTGTAAATAATTTCTTTAATTACATTTATAATTACCCTGTTGACCATTCCCTTACACCTTAACCCACCCTTAAACCTCCCCATACCTTACCCATATTTAACCTCAATAGCAGCAAAAGTGTTTTCAATACAATATTTTTTTTTTTTTTTTGATGCAAGTACATAGTAGTTAAAGACACCTAATATAAAGTGGGACCGCATATTTCTTCATAAACAATGCCATAAGAGTATTCAGTTCATCTTCAGTTTAGTCTCTATACTGTAAATTGTTTATTTCTGCCCATTTTGATGTGACTGATCTGATGTTTTCAGTAGAAATGTGCCAGAGTTTTTGCCACTGAAAATCCCAGCTGATGGGGATATTTTTTCAGTTGATGACATGTGCATTCGTTCTGTATGATGCGTGATCACATGATCATGACAAATCCAGATGGATTGTGAGCTTGACTTCACAACAGCCTCATTGAAGAATTGAGATATTAGCGTATTGCAGTTACATTCAAACTTGATGGCAAAATCATTACAAATTTGCTTTTCCAAATTGAGTGAAAACAACGTGATAATTCAAATATTATATCACATATTTACAAGGTATTGTCTGACTAATAAAGATCATTTTCTGATCATGAAAAATATTGCACAAATGCACTTGTTAGATCCACACATTATTTAGTCAGTGAGAGACTGACACAGTATGAAATATATTTTAGTATAGATGTGATTACATTTTATTAAAATCAGTTTTGAAAAATTACTTACTGTGTTCTGCATATTGTAATGGTGAGTCTTAAAAAGAGATAAAAAGCAAAAAGTCTGTTTGAAAGTTGTTTCAACCATTGATCAACACTGACACTTAACTGCAGGTTTTTTAAATATACATTTTATTGGAGTCTATATTGTTATTGTACATTAACTTATTCTGTATATATATATAACATTAGTTAGTTAGAACTGGTGGTATTGTTGTTTATATATTGATATACTGTTTTTAGCTTGTTTTGGCCTAGTTAGTGCATCATTTTTGGTTTCAGTCAATACATTTCATTTTAGTTCGTCAATCATTTTCAGCTCTTACAGTTTCATTTTGCATATTTGATGAACAAAGAGATTTGGCTTGTTTATAATTGATTGTATTATAAACTTGTATTTGTATTAAAATAGTTAAGGCATGTTTCAGACTTTTATTATTTCAAATTAATTTCTGGACTGTTTTATTTTTGGATTTACAGGTTATGAGGAAATTCCCACTTCCATTCAAATATCCGCTCTGAGTCCGGCTCCACACACTCTCCTCACGGACATTCTCTTCTTTCTCCACTGTAACTTGAGAAATTCACCACAGTGTTTATAAACTCCTCTGATCTGAATCACGCAGCAGAAACCACAGGGTCCTGAAGCAGAGAGCTCAGAGAGCTGACAGAGAGACACCGTTTGTGTTTCTTGTTATACATACTGAATACAGACTGATAGATTAATAATTATAGCTTTTTTAAGACAGGGTTTCATAAATGTTAATGATGACTGTACAGTATGTGAGTTATACACTAACTCTGTTAACTTGTATATATGTATGTATAAAATACTGTATAACTGTATAAATAACATACATTTCTGAGAATATAGTAGTGCTGTTATCATGAAGTGTCTTTTCAAAGCTGTTGTGTAAGAAACTCCATTTCCATGTCAAATAATGTTTATCATTGATTTTTAAATGTAAACTGCAGACCTTCTACAACTAACAGCATTTTATTTTATTAAAAAAATCACACTTACAAATAAACGGCAAGTAACATTGAAATAAATGTGAAATTTTGAACTATAAAACTGAAATAACATTGTCTTGTAAAATGTGCTCTAATAATCTTTGTTGTTGTTTTTTTACAGTGTATTGTATACTGACTAAAAATGAAAATGTAAATGTAAAAATGAACACTTGAGGTGAAGGACAGGAAGAGTTTGTGCTTGTAGACATTTATTTAATGTAATTATATTCAGAAATGTAATTCAGAAAGATCACTGCAGTTTTGAGTTGTGAAGAAGATTGAATCTGTATTATTGATGTTGTTCACCAGCAGAGGGCAGCAGAGACACTGTGAATGAGGCCTTGACAATGATATAAATTTACAACTGAAACATCTGAACAAAGAACCATTTCAATATGAATACAATATATACAGTGACAAGAATACATTTGTGAACCCTTTGAAAATATCTGGATTTCTGCATTTATTATTAATAAAATTAAGTCACACTCAGACAAACACAATCTGACTAATCTAATAACACACAGTTATATTTTTCAGAATGATATTTTAGACATTGAGTGATCATTGACAGGACAGTGTGTGAAACTCTGTGTGACGACTTCTCCAAAAGATAACCAGAGTCAACTAAAGAAAATGAGATTGAAAGTGTGTCACACAGGTGTCTTATCCTTTAAATAAAGACACACAAAGCCTGGTTACTGACAAATATGACAAAGATTGGTTAGTGCGAAGGATGCCTGGATCCAAAAAGCTTTCACAGGCCTTTAGAAACACATTACAGAGATGCAGAAAGCTGGAAAATGCTATGAAAGCATTGCTAAAGACCTGGGTGTTCATGAATCTAGCAGTAAGATGTCGGTGCTGACTTCTGACCTCAAGCTAATTAAGATGCTTAAGAAGTTTAAGAAAAACAGTTAGCCTAACAGAAGGAAATATCCAAATTATATATAGTCCATATAATTCAGAACTATTGCACAACAAAGTGCACATGAACATTCTAGATTAGAACATAATTTTAACAGTCACAATGCATCAGCAAAACTATGAAGAAAATAAAATATTTTGATTTTTTTATTTAATTATTTGTTTATCTTCTTGCACATTTATTTATTTATATATTTATTTAAGCAGGAATATGTCGATTTATGTATTTAATTGCGTATTTAATTTTTATTCAGTGTTTTTGCAGGTTTTTGTCCTCCATTATAGAGTATGTTTGTTTACAGCAATGCGGTATAATGAGGCCTAAGTGGAATAATTTATTATGAGGTCTCTACAGGCTTCTAGAGTTAAATAAAGGCATATTATTTAACATGAACTATAAAGACCTTTTTTTCCATATGATTGTGAACTTATTTTACTATTGGCTGGTCTCGAAATTACCGTAATCATAGTAATACGCGCACACGCTTCACTTTTTTTTTTTTATTTGCGGCTGGCTCGACCGCAGTCTGTAACTTGCTGGAACTACTTAACGTCCATAGATAAATTAATGATCTTCGGCTCTTATTTGAAGCTGCAGTGGTTTATTCCTGAAATGGTTTTGTCCTACTTGGCCTCAAGCAAGCCTAAAAGAAAGTGAAAGTTCATTTTTGTCAGGGGCCATTTTGTGCCTAAGAGAACTTGTCAAAACAGCAGAAAGAGTGAGTATCAAAAATTATCGTTTAATATGTTCAATGGCATGCGTTAAGTTTGCTTTTAGTAGCCTATGTAACGTTATTGCTAAACCTATACCGTCGAAAGACGTTTATCTTGTAGGGAGGCGCGTTTATCACCAGTATCACCAGTATCAGCAGATATCGACAGTATCACCAGTTACAGAATCATAATGAACATGGGAAAGTTAGTCCTTGTCCATTTGACATTTGAGTAAGTTGAGTACAATCACATATTTGTGTATGGGTTAAGTATAGACCAGTCCGAAATACTGCAGGGTAACATGGGGTAGAAGATGCCCCCTGGGGCAAGATGATTCAATTATTAAACTAGGCTAATTTGCCAAAAAAAATTTAAATTGTATAGTTTTAGCATTTTACATTAACAAAGGAATATATATATATATATATATATTATATATATATAAGTTATTTATACATTCTGTAAAAGTTTTGTTTTTTCTTGCTATTTTTTATAAGCACATATGTCCCTACACAAGATTTTCATGGTTATTAACTAGAATGACAACCACATTGTATCACCAAACTAGCACCCTTAAATTCTGAAGACTCAAAACCACATGTTTGGTAAACACTGGCTGCGTAATATGAACAAATTGCATGTCTGGAGTCCCTGGATGCTAGATTTAAAAACCTGCTATATGCAACAGTTAGCATATTTGTGGTTTACAGTTTGTTTTGTTTACAGCTGGTTACATGCATTTCTCAATGACTTGGCAAAAGTCTTCTCAGCTGTCAATAATAGCAGTCATGTAGACTAAACTGAAACATTATGTGGATGGATGTAAGATAAGACTCATCTGATCCACCTGTGCAGCTGCAATATGGACGACACACAGACATCCAGTGATGGAGATTTTTGTCCGGGAATCAGGTACTCTTTAAAGACTTGAAATGTACTGATACACCAGTAAAATATCACAGTGAAGTCACATGTTTTGGGTCTCAGGTACTCAATTTAAGTAAAGATATGATATTCATTCACATTCAATCATAAAGCTGTGTTTCTAAACTGTTACAGTTCAGTCAAGAAGAAGAGAACAGAATCTCCAGAGCCCAGCTGTGTGTCTATGAAGAGTGATCAGTCTATGGATCCGCCACTACATTTTAGCAATAGAAACACATCATCTGGCTGCAGATACAGGTAATATTTATGCAAACATACGGTATCACTATTGTAAACATTGTGGAATGAGCCCGGAAATTCATAGTGTGAGCTATATGCTGCCATTTATATTATCATCTGAAGTTTTCATGTTCATGAAGCTGTTCACACAAAAGCACTTAGTAAAGGATACAGCTTTGCATTTCTGCTCTATGCAAGTCTTCTGTTACAGGTTGGTCCATCATAAGAGAACAGAATCTCCAGAGCCCAGCTGTGTGTCTATGAAGAGTGATCAGTCTATGGATCCGCCACTACATTTTAGCAATAGAAACACATCATCTGGCTGCAGATACAGGTAATATTTATGCAAACATACGGTATCACTATTGTAAACATTGTGGAATGAGACCATAAATTCATAGTGTGAGCTATATGCTGCCATTTATATTATCTTCTGAAGTTTTCATGTTCATGAAGCTGCTTACACAAAAGCACTAAGTACAGGATACAGCTTTGCACTCCTGCTCTATGTGAGCCTTCTGTTCTCCCCCTGCCCTTTTCTACCTTAAGACTTTATGTTTGAATATTAAAAAATCTGCTTTATAATGCTATATATCTAAACTCTTACAGTTCAGTTCATCAAAAGAGAACAGAATCTCCAGAGCCCAGTTATGTGTCTATGAAGAGTAATCAGTCTATGGATCCGCCACTACTTTAATGTTGGAAACACATCATCTGGCAGCAGATACAGGTAATATTTCTACAGCCGAATGCCAACAGTGTTATGTAAACATTGTAGAATACAACAGGAAATTCATAATGTGAATTATGTGGTGCCATTCATATTTTGATGTATATCTGTGATTTATATATCTGATGTCTTTATGTTCATGATGGTGTTCACACAAAAGCACTTAGTACAGGATACAGCTTTGCACTTCTGCTCTATGCAAGTCTTCTGTTACAGTTCGCTCCATCATAAGAGAACACAATCTCCAGAGCCTATCTATGTGTCTATGAAGAGTGATCAGTCTATGGATCCGCCACTACATTTTAACGATAGAAACACATCATCTGGCTGCAGATACAGGTAATATTACTGCAAACATATAGTATCAATATTTTGTCTACTTTGTGGAATGAGATAGTGTGAACTATATGCTGCCATTTTGTCATCTGAAGTTTTTATGTTCACACAAAAGCACTTAGTACACGATACAGATTTACACTTATGCTTTATGTGAGCCTTCCGTTCTCCCTGACCTTAGGACATTATGTTTAAATATTATAAAATCTGCTTTATCAAACTATATCTCTAATCTGTTACAGTTTAGTCCATCATAAGAGAACAGAATCTCCAGAGCCCAGCTGTGTGTCTATGAAGAGTGATCAGTCTATGGATCCGCCACTACATTTTAACAATAGAAACACATCATCTGGCTGCAGATACAGGTAATATTTATGCAAACATATGCTAACAGAATTATGTACACATTTTAGAAAACGACATGAAATTCATATAGTTAATTATGTGCTGTCATTTGTACAAACCCGATTCCAAAGAAGTTGGGACACTGTACAAATTGTGAATAAAAAAGGAATGCAATAATTTACAAATATTATAAACTTATATTTTATTCACAATAGAATATAGATAACATATCAAATGTTGAAAGTGAGACATTTTGAAATGTCATGCCAAATATTGGCTCATTTTGGATTTCATGAGAGCTACACATTCCAAAAAAGGATAGGTAGGGACAGGTAGCAATAAGAGGCTGGAAAAGTTAAATGTACATATAAGGAACAGCTGGAGGACCAATTTGCAACTTATTAGGTCAATTGGCAACATGATTGGGTATAAAAAGAGCCTCTCAGAGTGGCAGTGTCTCTCAGAGGTCAAGATGGGCAGAGGATCACCAATTCCCCCAATGCTACGGCAAAAAATAGTGGAGCAATATCAGAAATGAGTTTCTCAGAGAACAACTGCAAAGAGTTTGAAGTTATCATCATCTACAGTGCATAATATCATCCAAAGATTCAGAGAATCTGGAACAATCTCTGTGCGTAAGGGTCAAGGCCGGAAAACCATACTGGATGCCCGTGATCTTCGGGCCCTTAGACGGCACTGCATCACATACAGGAATGCTACTGTAATGGAAATCACAACATGGGCTCAGGAATACTTCCAGAAAACATTGTCGGTGAACACAAACCACCGTGCCATTCGCCGTTGCCGCCACTTACACATCTGGAAAGGCACCATCAATGCTGAAAGGTATATCCAAGTTCTAGAACAACATATGCTCCCATCCAGACGTCGTCTCTTTCAGGGAAGACTTTGCATTTTCCAACATGACAATGCCAGACCACATACTGTATCAATTACAACATCATGGCTGTGTAGAAGAAGGATCCGGGTACTGAAATGGCCAGCCTGCAGTCCGATCTTTCACCCATAGAAAACATTTGCCGCATCATAAAGAGGAAGATGCGACAAAGAAGACCTAAGACAGTTGAGCAACTAGAAGCCTGTATTAGACAAACATTGGACAACATTCCTATTCCTAAACTTGAGCAACTTGTCTCCTCAGTCCCCAGACGTTTGCAGACTGTTATAAAAAGAAGAGGGGATGCCACACAGTGGTAAACATGGCCTTGTCCCAACTTTTTTGAGATGTGTTGATGCCATGAAATTTAAAATCAACTTATTTTTCGCTTAAAATGATACATTTTCTCAGTTTAAACATTTGATATGTCATCTATGTTGTATTCTGAATAAAATATTGAAATTTGAAACTTCCACATCATTGCATTCTGTTTTTATTCACAATTTGTACAGTGTCCCAACTTTTTTGGAATCGGGTTTGTATATCTGCTGTTTTTATATTCATGATGGTGTTCACACTAAAGCACTTAGTACACGATACAGATTTACACTTCTGCTTTATGTGAGCCTTCCGTTCTCCCTGACCTTGTGACATTATGTTTGAATATTATAAAATCTGCTTTATCAAACTATATCTCTAATCTGTTACAGTTTGGTCCTATAGTGTGAGCTATATGCTGCCATTTATATTATCTTCTGAAGTTTTCATGTTCATGAAGCTGCTTACACAAAAGCACTAAGTACAGGATACAGCTTTGCACTCCTGCTCTATGTGAGCCTTCTGTTCTCCCCCTGCCCTTTTCTACCTTAAGACTTTATGTTTGAATATTAAAAAATCTGCTTTATAATGCTATATATCTAAACTCTTACAGTTCAGTTCATCAAAAGAGAACAGAATCTCCAGAGCCCAGTTATGTGTCTATGAAGAGTGATCAGTCTATGGATCCGCCACTACATTTCAACAATAGAAACACATCTTCTGGCTGCAGATACAGGTAATATTTATGCAAACATACAGTATCACTATTGTAAACATTGTGGAATGAGACAGGAAATTCATAGTGTGAGCTATATGCTGCCATTTATATTATCTTCTGAAGTTTTCATGTTCATGAAGCTGCTTACACAAAAGCACTAAGTAAAGCAGTGGTTCTCAACCGGTGGGGCGCGCGCCAGTGGCTACTGGATGGGAGGAAAAAAACCTGAAGAAAAAATTTGCAAAATTTTTTTTATCACTAAACTACTGTCATAAAAAGTTGTAGTTTTGTATATACATAACTCCTGAATAAAAATTAAAATGTGTTTGGACTGATTAAAAAAAAAAGTTTTGAACAAATTTGATTGGTTTGTCGATAGTGAGCGCAAATGCAGGTGATAAGCGGTTTTATTAAGCGAGTCATTGAGTCGTTCATTCACGATTCGTTCAAACGGCCGATTCATCAAGAATGAGACAGATGTTTGTGAATGGGTCATTGAATCTTTGACTCAAACGATTTGTTCAAAACACTGAATCATTCAAAACACGATTGAGTGTTGCTGTGAGATGCGCTATGTTGTGATCTTTGTTTGGATTCATCGGATCTATTTTCGCTGCTAAAATAGACCAAAACAGTCATTATTTCGTCTAAAATGTAAGTGACTTAATATATTAACTTGTTTGTTGAACTGTCATATCAGTGTCACATTTTCAATCGCGAGGTGATGGTCAATTAAGTGATGGTCATTTGTCAGCTCTGGTCGTCAGGTCGTGTTATGTATTTTGCTGAACTGTATTCAAATGTTATAAATATAAAAACACCACATTTTGAAATTTAACTGCAGTATGTCAATTTAGTTTATTTGTGTGTGCTGCGTTCATAGAAAACGGCGCTCATTTGTTTGATTTCTCCTCGAGAAGCTGCGCAAGCCTCAAAAGTTTAAGGTCCTTGCACCTGACTGAGTCCGAAACTGTCGTATTCGTTTTTTCATATTCGTCATTTGGTGGATCAATTGTCAAAAACCCCTCAAAATATTTGCTACGGATGCGAAAAATGCCAAAAATCGAACCAAACGTATAAAACGTGAGGTCGTATTTAGTTTGTTTATATATATATTATATATATTTATACAACAGTTCTGTCTGGTTCTCGAATCTGATTGGCTGATAGCCATGCGATATTTCAGTGATAACAGCACTCCTACTGCCTTTCACCGTTTGTATCACTCCGCTTGAAGTGACCGTCATGGCGGCCGATCAAATCAACCGTAATTTTTACAAATACTACTTGTGTACCACGAACTGTAGTTTTAATAGTTTTTTAGGCGAGAATGTAGTTGTTTAGACCTGAAATATGTGACTCATATTTAATAACAGCGCCTATTTTACAATTTGTTTTGACGTTTTCGGAGATGCGAGCTCGAGTGCGTCAGCGGCCGTTCAGTGCTTCTGTAACCGCCGAGAACAGCTTCATCTCGGCCAGTGCCTCGGGGATTTGCCGCTGGCTCTTATAGTGGTTAAACACGAGACATAATTCAATTTGAGTACATAGAACGGGCAATCTTTGGTCTTATTAATCTATTATTTGTTCCAGAGCAAGTCGAATTGTGCTATATTAAATTTGATAATAATAAACGTTACGTTACATCCTTATATAGCATATTGGCTACAACTAGACGGGACATATAAGACTCTTCTCCGCTCTTCAAATACGTAAAACATTAAACTTTATAAACATGGTTTTTTGAGTAAAGAAAACGCTTTACAATTTTTTTTTCAAACATCAGATCTATATTTACCTTTGCATTGCACAGAGATGTCCAAACTGCGTGTGCACTTCATTCGGTGAGGCAGATTAATGAGGTTTGATTGACAGTTTGAAGATCCAATGGAGTTAAGAGGTTTTGTCACAAGCTCTTTAAAATCCTTTTCATTTGTTAAATAGTTGTAAAACCCACATACAAGCGTAAATGGTGACCTAATTTTTTTTTTTAAATAACTAGTGCTTTATGTTTGACTGAACTGTACAATTGTGCTTATTTGTTGTTCAATAAATATTATTTTATATAAATATGTCCATTAAGTAATATGGATTGAGTGAACATTACATTAATACGCCATTAGATGGCGGCAACACTTTACAGGAGAATGAGTCAGTGAGTCACAAGAGACTTTTAAATGAAAGGAACTTTTGCAAAAGGAAGTTGTTTTAGCGCTGTGGTGTAATCTAATGGATGCTATGGAAAATTCCCAAAGCTGTAAAAAAGACAAAGATCGCTTTCCTCAGCGGACATTCAAACGGACTTGTATAAAGGATATAATATTATGGACATCGACTTGAAGAATGAATGTAATGCAATATACCAGACACAGGTAATAGCCTACTCTCTCTCTCTCTCTCTCTCTCTCTAATACTGTACAAAATTCAATGTGTTTCAATGAAGCGACTCAACGTTCCTTCGTTACTAGTTCTAAAGTGACGTTTTAGAGTTAGTAACGGAGGCTTTGGTTCAACTGACAACTTGAGTTTTGAAACGTTCCTTCGTTGCTAGTTCTGAAGTGACGTTTTAGAATTAGTAACGGAGGCTTGGTCCAACTGTCAAATTGAGATTTGAATCCGTGGCGGAAGGAAGTAGTGCTGCACAAAAGGGTTTTAAAGACACTCCGTTGTTGTTCTTATTTATTTACACACTCGTGCCGTCGAACTGTTGTATAAACGCAATATCACACTCGTAGCCGTGCGATATGGCTGTATATCAGCACGCTGTGATTACCTACGGCACTCGGCCTGCGGCCTCGTGCCTACGGACGAATCACAGCGTGCTGATATACAGCCATATCGCACGGCTACTCGTGTGATATTGCTCATATATATATTTACAGGGTGCGATTTGTAGGAGGGAATGGGGTCTATGTATCCCTCCCTCTGGTGAAATATTTTATCCCCGGTGGGGATAAAAAAATATCCCCCCCGGGTAATGCTACTCCACAAACCACCAACAGAGCATATAAAATACCAAAAATAAAATCTTTTTTTTCAAACATCGCCAAGTAAAACGCTGCGTTTATATAGAACTGTCTCTTTACCACCACAACAAACAGGACACTTTTCAGACGCGCATTCCGACTTCGTCTCAGTGCCAGGCTCAAGTCAAACGAGGGAGGGAGCTTCAGTTGAACAACAGTGAATTGCGGTTAGATGAGATTTTGTCAAGCTGTAAAACTCAGAAAAATGAACACGACTGTCCAATCAGCCGCTATACTGTGCTCGTGGAGCGCACTCAAGAATTGCATGCGCAAATGCGCCGGCGCGCGCTGCATAATGACTTTATTATAGCTTAAATAAAGCGCAAAAGAAACTACGAGCAATTATGGTCGTTGTTCTGTTGTAAGTGAAGTCATGAAATTGCCAAACATGCGATTAAAGCTGCCTCAAAACTGTGCATGCATGTATATATGTTGACATGGTTTTAAAGCTATTGTTATCCAATTTGTTGGCCTTGAAACGTCTTAAAATGCACATATGTACACCAGGGAAATCTAAATTTTCTCGGGGGAGCATGCCCCCGTACCCCCCTAGCAAACTACATTTTCTGACCTCGGGAATTCTGAAACCCTGCGTACGGCCCAGCTCCAATTCTATATAATAAAATCTGAGGCAAACGTGTATGCAAAAATAAATGGGGCCAAATGCGATTGAATGTAAAGGTTTGTGTCTCGTTATTCTATTAATAACTACCGATTGATTTTGCTTTTCTATCAGAAATTAAGAATTATTAATGTCATTTTAGTGGTGCAAATATGCAATACTTCAAATCTCAAGGTTAAATCAGAAGATTTAAAAAAAAAAAATGTTTCTGTAACAGCTGCCAAAAAATAGTATATAGCACTGTGGTTTTTAACAAAAAAAAAAAAAAAATCAAAACATCCTCCCCTCTGTTTTTTTCACAAATTGCACCCTGTATATATATATAAATGAATAAACTAGTCAGAATATAGGCTACAGTTAAAGCTTTCCTTTAGTTTTTGTGAAATGCTCGCACGCACTGGGGCCCCAAATGCAATGAACCAGCTTTGGGGGTGCCCAGCTTGCAAAAGGTTGAGAACCCCTGAAGTAAAGGATACAGCTTTGCATTTCTGCTCTATGCAAGTCTTCTGTTACAGTTTGGTCCATCATAAGAGAACAGAATCTCCAGAGCCCAGCTGTGTGTCTATGAAGTGATCAGTCTATGGATCCGCCACTACATTTTAACAATAGAAACACTTTCTGGCAGATACAGGTAATATTTATGCAACATACAGTATCACTATTGTAAACATTGTGGAATGAGACTGTAAATTCATAGTGTGAGCTATATGCTGCCATTTATATTATCTTCTGAAGTTTTCATGTTCATGAAGCTGTTTACACAAAAGTGCTAAGTACAGGATACAGCTTTGCACTTCTGCTCTATGTGAGCCTTCTGTTCTCCCCCTGCCCTTTTCTACCTTAAGACGTTATGTTTGAATATTAAAAAATCTGCTTTATAATGCTATATCTCTAAACTCTTACAGTACAGTTTATAAAAAGAGAACAGAATCTCCAGAGCCCAGCTGTGTGTCTATGAAGAGTAATCAGTCTATGGATCCCACTACATTTTAATGATGAAAACACATCGTCTGGCTGCAGATATAGGTAATATTTATGCAAACATACTGTATCACTATTGTAAACATTGTGGAATGAGACCGGAAATTCATAGTGTGAGCTATATGCTGCCATTTATTTCAGCTTTGCATTTCTGCTCTATGCAAGTCTTCTGTTACAGTTTGGTCCATCAAAAGAGAACAGAATCTCCAGAGCCCAGCTATGCATCTATGAAGAGTGATCAATCTATGGATCCGCCACTACGTTTTAACAATAGAAACACATCATCTGGCAGCAGGTACACTATTTCTGTAAACTATTAAAAAAGGATAAAACAAATAATTCATTACCTTCGGTCCACAATTCTTTTACTCTACAAAAGCAAAAGAACAGAGGTACGCCTGTTTCACACTGGATGCGTCGAGTAAGCAGACTGTATTTTTTCATCAGATTAGAGCATTCACACTGCATGGCGAGGCTGCGTAAGTAGATACAGTTGCAGACTGGAGAACTCCAAAACGGAGCGTGAACTCCAAATGTAGGCGGTACCTCCAAAAAGCAGAGTTTTCGCATACAAAGACTTTTGCTTCTGCTAAATGTCGTTGACTTACCTTCATGTAAGAAATGAACTACATTCATGTACTTATGAAAATTTAGGCATATGTTAAATTTTAAATAAACATATTATAATATACATATAACATGTCTTTATTTTATTATCGAGACATAGCCAATCAAACTTTCAACTTTGGGGGTGATAGCTCCGTGAGAGAGGGCCCTGCGATTGTGGAAACACTGGCCACCAGTATAGTTTGTAATTTTGTAAATGTTTTAATGCTCGTTATTTGTCCCTATAGGTCTTTCCATTTGTTCTTCTGCAGAAGTGTCTATCGTGTGAAGATTTTTTTTCAAGTTTTTTGTCAAAATATATGTAATTTAAGAACGGGGATAAATCCTGTTCTGTCTGATCCTTCGACTGCCCCTAGTTGTACTGTTGTTTTAAAGGGTTAGTTTACCCAAAAATGAAAATTACATCATTAATTACTCACCCTCATATTGTTCTACACCCGTAAGACCTTTGTTCATCTTCGTGACACATATTAAGATATTTTTGATAAAATCCGATAGCTCAGTAAGGCCTGCATCACCAGCAAGAACAGTCCCTTTTTCAATGCCCAGAATCTTTTGTTTCGAATCAGTGGTTCGGATCGTGTATCAAACTGCCAAACTCACGTGACCTATTGAAGTTTCAAAACACTTATGACGTAACAAAGCCTTGTTTACTGAAATCATGCTCTGAACCACTGATTTGAAACAAAAGATTTGTAAAGCTTCGAAGCTTCATGAAGTATTGTTTTGAAATCGCCCATGACTAGATATTGTTGAATAAAGTTGCTATTTTGTTATTTTTGGTCCACAAAAAGTATTCTTGTTGCTTTATAATATTAAGGTTGAACCACTGTAGTCACATGAACTGTTTTAAATATGTTTTTAGTACCTTTCTGGGCATTGAAAAAGGGAGTGTTATTGCTGGCTATGCAGGCCTCACTGAGCCATCGGATTTTTATCAAAAATATCTTAATTTGTGTTCTGAAGATGAACAAAGGTCTTACGGGTGTAGAACAACATGAGGGTGAGTAATAAATGACATAATTTTCTTTTTTGGGTGAACTAACCCTTTAAGTCATTTTACCCCCATTACTGAACATCAATTTATAGAATTAGTGGATCATCTTAAGCCATCCGGCTACTCAACTGATTCAAAACCAGCTCCTGACCAGCTAAGAACCAGCTTAAACTAGCTCAAATCAGCTGCCATGCTTCAAAACATACCTAACCAGCATATGCTGTTTTTTTTCAACAGGGTTTAATAACAAAATAAACGTAAGCCACGTTTCCACCGAAATTACCCAGAACAATTTGTCCCAGGAACTTTTTTCCCCCCAGACCTATTGCTAGCTGCGTTTCCATAGCAGTGTAAAGTACTGTGAAGGTAGACCAGTGACGTAGGACTGCGTGCGACTTTCCAGTTCCCACTGGATTTCATCCTCCGCATATAAGCTTAATAAAGCCTGAACCTCATCGTTGGTCAATCGGTTGTATTTTTAAACTCCATTGTTGATTTGAATAGCAAACAGCTCTTACTGCATGCACTGCAACAGACTTAAAAAAAAATGGTGGTTGAAATAAAATGCTGCATGGAGTCAACCAATCAAAATGCTGCGTGAACTCAACTCAACCAATCAGCATGTTCAGCACCCAAGTCCCACCCCCATATGTTCCGGAACTTTGAAAAAGTACTACCTAGCAAGCAGGTACTTTCAGACGGGAATTTTTTTTACCCGGAACTTCATTTACACCCTGGTTCCTGCGGTCGAAACACACTGAGTACCACCCCAAAGTCCCTAGTTCCTGGAGAAAGTTCTTGTGGCGGAAACGCGGCTATAAACAAATAAACAGAACCACCTCATGGCCAACGTAAAGTCCCAGGCTCTTGCCTTTCGCTGACTTCACTCCTTTTATGCTTCAGAAGGTCCTCCGTTGGACTCGAGACCGGTGTGTGGTGCTGGTGCCGCTCATTAGCATTTGCTCCTCCGGCCTTGCGCTGCTCTCTCAGCCCCGCCCTGCTTTATGCCATATTAGTATTAGTATTCTATGTATTAGTATTATGGCTTGACTTGATTTTATGTAAATGGCTGTAGCATCAATTTAAAAAGAAAAGAAAAAAGGTCACTCTTGAAAAAGTTTGAAAACCTGTAATTTGCTTGTTTTTCACTTTATGTATGAAGGAATACAGTTATTCATTCATTACAAGTACCATTATCATTCACCAGTAGGTCTGATTCTGCAATATCTTTATGCTCAGTTTTCACATAGGACATCCACACCGGAGAAAAGCTGCATCAACTGTTTTCAGGTAAACTGAGAGATTTTTTTTTTTTTTTTTTTTTTAATTCAATGATCAAAACTTCTTTTATTTCATACACCTCATTAGATTTTTACAAGGCAACGCAAAGAGTAACGTTATAACATTTACATCATACTCAAATGTATCTAATATGATAAACAGATCTGCGTTACCTCATACTCATGACCAGAAAAGCGGAAGCAGCACCGGCGACTGTGGCATAATAAAAGTTCCGCTGCTCACGGTGTGTGTTGTGCAGTCGCTCCAGCGGCCTCGTTCAGCTTCCACAACACTCGGTCCTGCACTGCTTCATACTACAGTAACGTTAATAATCGCATCCATGAACATAATTTCTTCCTGAGTCCTATCCCAATTATTATAAAAAAAGTTATCCTACACCTACTACCCATGTGAAAAACTAACTGCCCTCTTAAACTTAAAACCTGGTTGTGCCACCTTAAGCAGCAATAACTGCAACTAAATGCTTCCCATAACTGGAGATCAGTCTTTCACAGCACTGTGGTGGACAACCACTTCTGGGAAAGTTCGCTACTGTCCCAAGTTCCCCTTAAAGTAGCAATGCTGTGGGAACACCTCTGTTTGATTTTGTCTTGAAGCATGTGTGAAATCAGTCCAATGGCATGGCAGAACATCTTATTTGAACATCAAATTATGACCAGGAAGCTGTAAAGCATACCCAGACCAAACAATGTTAGCTTCTGTGCCTTCAGCAAGCATTCTGCGTGAATTGTCCCTGTCAATTTATTGTTGTTGTCTGTCACAATATATTGGATATATTAGACAGGAGTATGGCGAGCAAACGGCAGCGTTTTAAATTGTGTTTTCCTCCTTGTGCTTGCTACATGGGGATACACATGATTTGTGTGTTTGAGCTCTCGAGGCAATGTGAGCGGCTTTAGCTGCGTATGCTCCGCTCCTGCCAGGCCCTCTTTGAGGAAAGCGCCCGGGCTTGCATTCCTCACGGTTCAGGTCCCGCTGTTGCTGAGGTACAGAGGTGGCTGAGATTGTGGGGATCCCAAATGGATCTAGTGGAGGAGTTATCCAGCGTTTTCTGACTGGGTTTGGAAGCACACGCTGTGGTTTCTTCCCCCCGGAGTGAGGGCCTGGTGCTGCAGCTATCCAGCTCAGAAGAGTTGGATGTGCTCAGCATCGATGCAGGATATGTTGAGGATTCGCCACCTCACTCTCCTGCCTATGAGGAGCTAGTGGAGGTTATAACTCTTGCCGTGGCCATGTTAAATATCAATTGGCCAGCCAAGAGGCAGGATGTTCATCCTAAAAGAAAATTAGACAAACGCTTCCTGACAGTGAAATCACAACCTCCATGTCAGGGCCTACCATTTTTTCCTGATCTCCTAACTAAAGTGTCGAGATTGTGGCAGAAACCATTTTCAGCCCGGCTTTACAGTCCCCAAGTTACAAATTACTCTAATGTAAAGGGGGCTGAAAGAGCACTGGTTTGGAGTGATGCCCAAAGTGGAACAGACACTTGCGAGCTATCTGTACCCTAACACAGCATCATCCCTCAAGGCCCCGACATTACCCACCAGGCCATCTGGCCATGCAGTTACAACTTTGGCCTTGGTGGTTAAATCTTATGCAGCAGCAGGTCAGGCCGATGCATGTCTGCATACTATGTCACTGTTGCAAGCGTACCAAGCCGATCTGCTTCGAGGCCTCTGCGAAGGCTA